>PVLC010041855.1:0-13239 GCA_004027655.1 Graphiurus murinus
ATGATGTACCTACACAATCATATCAAGGTCACTCACTGAAGTGAACCTTAGGGGGAGGGAGGGGGAGGGAATGGGGAGGGAATCGGGGAAGGGGTCAAATGAGAATTTTGTGCAAATATGTTGTTAACAATTTGTACTTAACAAAGATGTATGCTATATTGCACGAATTACTACAATAAAAATTAAAAAAAAAAGAAAAAAAAAAGAAATGTGTGCAGATTTGTATTTATCAATTTGTACCTAACAAAAATGTATTATACAATGCACGAATTATTACAATAAAAAGTAAACAAATAAATGAAAAAAAGCTAAATGGAATATTCTTCCTTTTTATTACTTTCAATTTTAAAACTAGTACACTCTGTAACATGCCTGCTATCATTTCTCTGTGTGGTTTTCTCTTCTGTATTCCTCCTTGCTTCCTCTTTATTCCTTTATAACTCCATTACATTCTTTGATATCCTGGTAGGAAGAAATCAAAACTTAGCTTGAACATGACCTCACAATGAATCCATCATATTTCTTTCATCATGGATTTTGATAGTTTGTTGCAAAAATCAAATACCTTTCCTGACTGCAAACATTTCAGGAACATATTTTGTATTTATTTCCTAACTGTTATATACAGGTTCCACTTGTTCTTAAATCAATTCTTTTTTTTTTGTATTTAAAAAAATATTTAGCTAAATTGTTCAGAAGACACTTTGAACTTTAGAAGTAGCCTAATAGATCACTTCCTAGAACCCAAGCCATAGAGATTTTGAAGATACACATCCTGAATGAGGCCCTGGGATTTGGATTTTTTTTTTTTACTACAGAGATTCTCATATGACAGTATTTTATGTCAATTTATCTGGTGAAAATACTCTAATAAATTGTTATGTGGAGACAGGTGCAGCCATAAGTAGATGGAGAAATCAAGGCCCAGGTAAAAAATCATGATGAAGAGGTAAGGAACAGAAATGCGTTTTTATGTTCTGAATCATCTTTTAAGGCTGTACTTGCTCGTGTCTCCCCAGGGGACTCTGATTGGTGGCCCTTATACCTCCATATCCACTGAAACAATAAAAGACCTATGCAAGTTGGATAATTAGTTTCAACAATTGGTTGCTATGTGAAATTTGAGAGTGATAATATTATATGGATAGTGTTTATACATCTAGTGTTTTGAGGAATCATAGTGGAACTCTTCAAGAATTCCTATAAACTAAACATATAAACTTTTCTTGCAAATCCTAGATGCTCCCAGTTGAACCCTTACATCACATCTTCCAGATGCTTGTTTTACAGTGGCATCCTGTTGTGTTAGGTAAAAGGTATTTAAGTGATGGTTGTGCCTCTGATTCTACTCTCACTCTTATGCAATACCTAATATTCATTTTATCTGCTCTTATACTTTGCTTTGCTTTCCTTTCCCTGGGCCACGATCTGTCATGCTATTCCCTCAGTTTAAGTACTATAAATATTTGCAATATTCATTGAACACTACGTACCAGACATCATGCTAAGTGTTTTGCATTGCTTTACATGAAACTGTCAACTTAAAAATAGGTTCTATCATCTTCATAATATAAAAAAATCTTATCTTGGAGGAGTTTTTTGAGGCAGGGCTATGTAAAGTCATTTCTGTTAGTAGAGACAATTTCTATAAAAACAGTTCAGGGAAAACAACCAAATAGTGACAGTCAAAATCCAGTTTTTCATTCGTGGCAGAGGAGGTGAACTACCTAATAACATCAAGGATGAAATGTATAGGCCAGGATGAAAGTTTTTATCTGCATTAGCCAGTGGCAGCCTTATTTGTTTTATTTGGGACAAACTGACCAAGTAGGAGAGATGTTGTCTTTAGAATGTGGCATTGATTCAGAATATACAATGACTTTATATCACCTATACCTTTTTATAATAGTATACAGAAAATGGGCTGAAATTTCTGATATATTGGACATTATCACTATGCTGTGCACAGTAGTGTGATTCATAATAATGTAATTTACTTTTTGATAGCTTTATAAGAAATCATCTCATGTCTGGGCTGGCACTAATTAAAAATGGATCTACAGTGGAAATTATTTTGTAGGTAATTTTGGCATTATGTGTCCAAATGGAGTTACAGGTTCTAAAGACAAGTTTTCTAACATTGCTCCTTTGAAACAGTTTCCCATGTAATATTCTTAGTGGCACAATTTTAGTGAAAGAATATGTATGCCTTCAAGAAGTTTGTATTTTGAAGCCAGGCGTGGTGGCACACGCTTGTAATCCCAGCATTTGGGAGGCTGAGACCGGAGGATCTGAGTTTGTGTCCAGCTTCAGCTACTTAGTGAGGCACTCCGCAACTTAGTGAGACCCTGTTTCAAAATAAAGAATAAAAAATAGGGCTGAGGGTATAGCTCGGAGGTAAAGTGCCCCTGAGTTCAATCCCAAGTACCGAAAAAAAAAATGTTTGTATTTTGAGAGCACAACTACATTTGAAAATCTTGATAGTACTTTTGATCAAATATCTCTAAAATTTGTTGGTATTTTTTTAAGTGAAAGTTTCTAGGTCACCTTTAGCAAGTTCTACTTAAATGATCTGGCACCTCTTCTTAGAAGATGTCACTACTATCATTGTTCATTTGCAGATGTAAAACTCCAATTGAAAATCTGAGGCTATAGGAAAAGTCTGATCTAATACCTTGTATTAGTAGTCTGCATATTTTAGCTAAACAGCAGAAACTTGATAGATATGTCTACAATTTGAAATGATTTTGATATTATTAGAAAATTAAGGTTAAATATAAACTTTTAAACTATTTTATTTAGAAAATGTTAAATTATTTTCATCAAAATGATACATGAACATAGTTTTAAGAATTAAGTAATCCTAAAGATCTAAGAAAATTAGGCCTTCTGTATCTTCCTTCTCCCTGTTCCTACTTCTCTATGAGAACCATTTTTAACTGTTAAACTATTTCTTTTTGTATTCATTTCTATTCTAAATTTTCCATATGTTTTTTTTAAATTTAATTTTAGACATGCTGGCTATTTTCCTCTATTAACACAATGGGGGTTATTAGGTTAAACACGTAATATTACCAGTATTTGACTATTTTTGACATACAATATGCAGTGCTCTATATATTTAATGATAATTCCTTTGTTTAATTTCTTAAGTCCATGGCTATCTCATACATCTTGTAAATTTGTAAATTATTTTTTGAAAATATTTAACATAGTCAAACTGCTTTGTTATCTATTAGTTCTATATTTCCATTTTCTTTATGAGGCCAACCTCTTGGAACTCTTACTTTTGTTCATCTTTTCCAATATGGAGTGATGTGAAGCTCTAAATTGAATTATTTTATGTTTCCTGGTTTCCTTTGTTTTTCAAGAGGAGTGGACAGAAACTTAATCTTTTGAGATCTGTCCCATGTCTGAAATACCTCTATTCTTTTATTTGGATGATAGTTTTCCTAGTTGTAGAAAAATTTTCAGTATTTTAAGTACTTATTTTTTTTGTTTACAGTCTTTAATTGATTTGCATAGAATTGAACCATCCTTATGTCTCTAAACTGAATTTTTATTGATCATTGTTAAAAATTCTTTTTTGATTCGGTTTGCTATTATTTTGTTGGAGATTTTGCAAATATATTAATCAGGGATATTGACTTAAAATTTCCTTTTTTCTTCCTTCCTTCCTTCCTTCCCTCTTTCCTTCCTCCCTCCCTCCTTTCTTTTTGTCTTTCTCTCTCCTTCCTTCCTTCCTTCCTTCCTTCCTTCCTTCCTTCCTTCCTTCCTTCCTTCCTTCCTTCCTTCCATTCATTATGTGGCTTTGATGTCAGCATTTGGATCTCATCAAATGAGTTTAGAAGTATTCCTTTCTCTTCCATTATTTAGAATAGTATAAGAAGAATCAATAATATTGATGCTTAAATTGGGAAGGGATTACAGTCCAACAAATGCACTGTAAATTAAAAATGTTGGAATTTAAAAGTGCATTTAATATATTTAATTTATTGGACATCATAACTTTGTAACACAGTATATTGTAGGATATCCTTGTTTACCCTTGTGATGGTGTGGCTGATGTGGGGCTGTGGGTTCCTGTAGCTGTCCTGCATCACATGAGGTATTTTACCAAATATTGCTAGCCTAGGGAAAGATCAAAATTCAGAATTTGAATTATGGTTTCCACTGTGTTGCTTTTACACTATTGTAAAGGTAAAAATTGTAAGTACAACCATTGTAAGTCAGGGACTGTCTAGAATCCATTTTTTTAAAAGTTGTTTTTATTTTTTGTTGATGTATTACAATTATACAAAAGTGGGATTCATTGAGGTATATTCTTAGAGTCACAAAACATTATAATAATAATCATTATTTATTGGCTCCCATGATTTCTCAGAAAGTAGCAGATCCCAGAAACCAGCAGATAGGGATGCTATCCTTCTCATTGTTTACATTTCTTTTTTTAAAAAATAATTCTATTGATGCACGATAGTCTCATATCATAATGTGGATCATAGTGATGGTGACATATATGCACACAGCACTTGGCGAGTTTTTCCCAGTTCCCTTCACACTCCCTTTTGCCCATACAGAATATAGATTGGCTTGGTATTCTCATATAGGTACATAATGTCCATGGAAGTGTTTCCTTCTTTAATTCTCCCTATCTCCTCTCCCCCAGACCACCTCCCTCCTCCACTGTAGTAATCCATTATCTATAGTCCCTCTGGCATAAAGATTACTCGCTAGATTCTGCATATGAGAGAAAATGTATGATCTTTCACTTTCTGTGACTGGCTAGTCTCATTTAACAATTTTATTCCCCAGTACCTCTCCTTTTCCTTCCCACTTCCTTCCTCCTGATCCATTTCCTCTCTTGTTCTCCCTTGTATTTTAATGAGACCACCTTTATATTCCTTCATTCTTTCTAGCTTCCACTTATGAGAAAAACACATGACCCATCACTTTTTGAGTCTAGTTTACTTCATTTTACATGATGTTCTCCAGTTCCATTTATTTTCCTACAAATGACATGATTTTGTTCTTTATGGCTGTGTAAAACTCCATCGTGCATATATACCACATTTTCTTTATTTATTCATCCATTGCTGGGCATCTAGACTGGTTCCAAAACTTAGCTCTTGTGAATTATACTGCTATAAACATAGGCATGCATATATTACTATAGTATGCTGACCTTAGTTCTTTTTCATTAGTACTGAGGAGTGATATAGTTGGTTTATATGGTGGTTCCATTTCTAGTCTTTTGAGGAATCGCCTTACTGATTTCCACAGAGGCTGTGTGAATTTACAATCCCATCACCATTGTGTAAGTGTCCTTTTTTCCTGTATTCTTGCCAGCATTTATTATTATTTATATTCCTGATGAATGTCATTCTAACTGGAGTGGGATAAAATCTGAGTGTAGTTGATTGCATTTTCCTGATTGCTCAGGATGTTGAGCATTTTTTTTTCATATATTTGTTGGCCATTTGTATTTCTTTATTTAATGTGCTTTTATTGGTGTACTATAGTCTCACATCATAATCTAAATCATGTTAACAATGACATACATGTGCACAGCACTTGGGTGTATCTTCTTTTGATAAATGTCTGTTTTGTTCACTTTCCCATTAATTGATAGGTTATTTGCTTTTTTGGTGGTGTTTTTGAGTTCTCTATTCTGAATATTAGTCCTCTGTTGGAAGATTAGTTGGCAAAGACTTTCTTCCATTCCATGGACTCTCTCTTCATGCTCTTATTTTCTTTGCTATGCAGAAGAGTTTTTTTATGTCATCTCATTGATTCTTGGTATTATTTCCTGAGCTCCAGGAATTCTATTGAGAACAGTGTTCCCTGTGCCTACATTGCTTTCTAACTGTTGCATAATTTCTGGTCTGAATGCTATGTCTTTGTTCCAATTTGAGTTGAATTTTTTTTGCAAGCTGAGAGATAGAGATCTAGTTTCATTCTTCTACATATGGAAATTAAGTTTGAAAAGTCTGTCTTTTTTCTAGTGTAGATTTTTGGCAGCTTTGTCAAGCATCATATGATTATATCTTTGTGGGTTTGCTTGTGTCTTCTATACTTCTTCATTCAGCTTTGTGTCTGTTTTTATGCCAGCACCATGCTGGTTTGGTTACTATGACTCTGTAGTATAATTTGAAATTGAGTATCATAATTTTCCAGCATTGCTCCTTTCCTTAGAATTGTTTTGTCTATTCTGGGTCTTTTATTCTTTATTATGAATTTTAGGATGTTTCCCTCTAGTTCTGTGAAGAAAATCATTGGCATTTAGTTGGGGATTGCATCGAATCTGTAGATCACTTTTAATTATGGCCACTTTAACAATATCTGCCAACTCAAGAACATGGGAGACTGGCCTCAAGTCTGCAATCCTCTTGTCTCAGTTTCTGAAGTACTGGAACTATAGTTGTGTACCACCTTGCCTGCCTGCCCTTTCCTTATCTTCCTTTTCTCCTCCTCCTCCTCCTCCTCCTCCTCCTCCTCCTCCTCCTCCTCCTCCTCCTCCTCCTCCTCCTTCTCCTCCTCCTCCTCTTCATTGTTGTCCTCCTCCTCCTCCTTCACTTTGGATTGAACTTGGGACATTGCACATGCTAGGAAGGTTCTGTTTCTGAGCCACATCCCCAACCTCTACATCCTTTTCTTTGTCAAAAGCCTATGTTGCCTTGAAAACTTTTAAGTAATGTTACTTTACATGAAAAAATTGGGAGCTGGGAGAAATTTGTTTTATCAAGAATAGGATTTTTTATTGTTTACTACTGAGTATATCTGTAACATTTTAAGAAAAATACATTTAGTGGGTGTCTTATTCAGTTTGGGCTGCTGTAATGAAATATCATAGACATGGTGACACAAATGACAAATGTTTATTTCTTACAGTCTGGAAGCTGAGAGTTTGAGGTCTGGGTCCAGCATGGTTATTTCTTGGCGAGGGCTCTCCCTGGACAGATAGCTGTCCATTCGTCTTACTGTGTCATCACATGGCAGAGGGGGGAGAGATTTGTTCTGTTGTCACTTCTTGTAAGGACACCATACCATTCCCATTCATGAGAACTCTAACCTTATGACCTGATTATCCCCAGAAGGTCCCACATTCAAAATACCATCATATTGGAAGTGAGAATTTCAACATATGAAATTGAGGGGATGGAAACATTTACTCTGTAGCAGTGGGAGACACTTTTCTCAATGACATGAAATAGATAGCTCCCAAATACTTGATTTTAAATTTTGTAAGCCAAAGAAACTATATCACATCAGCACAAATATTCAGTGTAATACTAATTCAATATGAGCAGCTTTTTAATTTCCCATAAATTTAGATTGATTAAATATCCTTTATACTTTGAAATTTATGGAGGACATAAAAAACAGAGATACTGACATAAAACTGGAAAAAATAAGTTGGAAAAGTTTTAGGAATAATGGATTTTCATATATATTCCCCAGAAATATTTGCAAACTCTCACTCATATATACTAATATCTTTTCTTACTGCATCTCATATTGAGTGTTTAAATAGGAAATGTTTTATCCAGGCCTAGTAATAAAACAAAGCTAGTGTCTCAGCATATTTTTTTATCCATATATATTGTATATATATATATGTATATATACATACACATATACATATGTATATGTTATGAGTGAATATACATATGTACATATACATATATAATATATATATAATAGAATATAATATATATAACAGAATTAAATAGTTCTGTTAGGTTGTTGTAAGAGTGAATATATATATATATATATATTCACTCTTACAACAACCTAACAGAACTATTTAATTCTCTGAATAAGAAAATTCTCACTCACTGAACTGAACTTGAGAGGGAGGGAGGGTGAGGGAGGGTGAAGGAGTGGGCTGAGAATTGGGGAAGGAGTCAAATGAGAAATGTGTGCACATATGTCATTATCAATTTGTACCTAACAAAGATGTATGCTTACAATGCACAAATTATTACAATAAAAAAGAAAATTCTCTTAAAAAAAGAAATAAAAAATTATAAAAAAAAAAAAAAAAAAAAAAAAAAAAAAAAAAAAAAAAAAAAAAAAAAAAAAAAAAAAAGAAAATTCTCTTTAATATTTATGGTTTAGTTTTTCCATTAGAAGATGAAGAGGCTGTTTCTTTTTTATTACTGAGTTTTGTTGACTTCATGCAGACTGATAAATAATACAGTTGGCCCTCTATATCTATGGATTCTGCATCCATGGATTTAATTAACTGCAGATTAAAACTATTTAGAAAAGATTGCATCTATAGTAACCATGCTGATGATGCACAGACTTTTATCATTATTCTCTAAGCAATATATTGTAACAATTATTTATATATAATTTGTATTTTATTAGGTATTATAAGTAATCTAGAGATTATTTATCTGTGGGGGTTCCTGAAACCAATTTCTTGTAGATACTGAGGGACAACTTGTAGTATGGAGTACGCAAACAGGGCTTGCTAATTTTTCTCACTATAATTTATTTGTGGTTAAAATTTAATTTATGGTTGCAGAGCCACTCTGAAATAATGTATACATGTATATAAAATATTAATATTTGAAGGGATTGCAATTTTGAGGCCAGTCTCAGCAACTTAGTAACTTAGTGAGACACTGTTTCAAAATAAAAAAATAAAAAAAAAGGAGTGGGGATATAGTTCAGTGATAGAGAGTCCTTGGGTTCCATTCCCAGTACTGCAAAATAAATAAATAATTAACTTGACCTTTGACAATAATGTCTCATAGAAAATTTATTTGTATATTTACCAGGGTACTATTGTTGACACTGTGACAGGTTTTTAGATTCGATTATGTTTTCAATTATTCTAATAGGGAATTATCAGATAAAGTTACATATAATCTTTTATTTTTAAATTTTTTAATTGATGCATTGTAATTCTACATCTTTGTGAGGGACAAGGTGGTAGAGGCATATATGTGCACATCTCTCATTTAACCCTTTCACAATCCCCACCCCATTCCCTTGCCCTACTTCTCATATTCAATTTAGTGACTGAATTTGATGTTTGTGAGTGCACATCATGTGCATTAGGGTGTTTCCCTCTCCCCACCCTCCCATCACCATCAGTTAAGTCACCTCCTTGATCATCTAATGTATTTCCTTTTTCATCTAGAATCCCTCTTATGACCTGATTTCTCTCTAGCTTCCCCATTTTGGGGAGAATATCCAATTTTTTACTTATTATGACTCAAACTCACTTAACATAATGTCTTTCAGTTCCATCCATTTCCCTGCAAATGACACGATTTTGTTCTTCTTTATAGCTGAGTAAAATTCCATTGTGTACATATCCTACAGTTTTGTAATCCATTCATCTCTCGATGGATATCTTGGTAATTGTGAACTGTGTAGCTATAAACATAGTTATGCATACATTACTCTAGGAATTTGGTTTCCATTCTTTTGGATACATACCCAGGAGTGGTATTGTTGGGTCATACAGTAGGTTTATTCCCATTTGTCTGAGGATCCTCCATACTATTTTCCAAAGTGGTTGCACTAATTTGAAATCCCACCAACAATGTTTTAGAGTTCCCATTTCACCACACTCTTGCTAGCATTTATTGTTGTTTGCATTTTTAATGATTGCCATTCTAATTAGTGTTAGGTGAAATCTCAGGGTAGTTTTCATTTGCATCTCTCTGATTGCTAATGATGTTGAACATTTCCTTATACATTTATTGGCCATTTGTATTTCTTCTTTTGTGAAGTGTCTATTTGATCCTTTGCACATTGTTTGATTGAGTTATTTGCTTTCTTAGCTGTGAGTTTCTTGAGTTCTCTGTATATTCTAGATATTAGTCTTCTATGAGAAGAGTAGCAAGCAAAAATTTTCTCCCACTCTATGGGCTCTCTCTTGTGGTTCTTGATAGTTTCCTTTGCTGTACAGAAGCTCTTCAGTTTAATACAATCCCATGTATTGCTCTTCCTTTGAGTTGCTTATGCCTTTGGGTTCTTGTTGAGAAAGTTTTTACCTGTGCCTACGTGTTGAAGTGCTGGGCCTATGCCCTCTTCAAGTAGCTGCAAAGTCTCTGGCCTGACTTTCAGGTCTTTTATCCATCTTGAGTTGACTCTTGTGAAGGGTAAAAAAGTGGGGTTTATTTCCATAAAATGGTTAACCCATTTTGTCAACACCATTTGTTGAAGAGGCTATCTTTTTTCCAGGGTATGTTTTTAGCTCCTTTGTCAAAAATTGATTGACTGTGTGTGTGTGTGGGGGGTTGTTTCTGAATCTTCTATTCTGCTCTATTGGTCTTTGTGTGTTTTTGTGCCAATACCATACTGTTTTTATTACTGTGGCTTCTTAGTATAGTTTGAAGTCAGGTATTGTGATGCCTCCTGCATAGTTCTTGTTGCTAAGAACTACTTTGGCTATTCTGGGCTTTTTGTTGCTCCAAATGAATTTAAGGACAGAATTTTCTATGTCTGTGAGGAATGACCTTGGTAATTTAATGAGTATCTCATTGAATCTGTAAATCACTTTTGGAAGAATGGCCATTTTGATGATTTTATTCTGCCTATCCAAGAACATGGAAGATCTTTCCATCTTCTAAGATCTTCTTTGATTTCTTTTTTCAAGTTTTTATAGTTTTTCTTATAGAAATCTTTTACCTCCTTGGTTAGGTTTATTCCTAAGTATATTATTTTTTAGGATGGTATCATGAGTGTAATTGTTTTCTGGATTTCTTTTTCAGTGGATTTATGGTTGGCGTATAGGAAAGCTTCTGAATTTTTAAGATTGATTTTGTATCCAGATACTCTGCTGAATTTTTTGATCAGTTCTCTAAGCCTTTTGTCTGAGTTTCTTGAGTCTTCCAAGTATAGTATCATGTCATCTGCAAATAGGTATAGTTTTAGTACTTCTTTTCCTATTTGTATGCCTTGGATTTCCTTCTCTTGTCTTATTGTTCTGGCTAGAGTATCAACTACTATATTGAACAGAAGTGGTGAAATGTACATTCTTGTCATTTTTTCCTATTTTTAGTGAGAACTCTCACAGTTTTTCCCCATTTAATCCGATGTTGACTGTGGACCTCTTGTATATTGACTTTATGATGTTGAGGTATATTTCTTCTATTCAAATCTTTGCAGTGTTTTAGCATGAATCGGTGCTGGATTTTATCAAATGCTTTTTCAGCATCTGTTGAAATTATCATGTGATTTTTGTCTTTGGTTCTGTTTATGTGGTGAATTACATGGATTGTATTTCATATGTTGAACCAGCCTTCTCCATTTGTTGGATTATAGGCTTGCATCCCTGAGGTGAATCTGACTTGGTCATGGTGTATAATTTTCTTGATGTAGTTTTCAGTGTCCATTGCTAGTATTTTGTTTAGCAGTTTTGCATTTAAATTCATCAAAGACATAGTCCTATAGATTTCTTTTTTTGAGCTGTTCTTATTTGTCTTTGGTACTAATGTGATGTTGGATTTATAGAATGTATTTGGTGGAGTCCTCTTTCTTTTTATTTCATGGAACAGACTGAGGAGTATTGGGATTAGCTCTTTTATAAAGGTTTTATAAAATTCACTTGAAATACCATCTGGTCTTGGACTTCTGTTTGATGGTAAACTATTGCTGCATCTATCTCTTTGATTGCTATTGGTTGATTTAAGTTTTCTATATCTTCTTGAGTAAATTTTGGAAGGTTGTATGCATCTAGAAATTTGTCAATTTCTTCTATATTTTTCCATTTGTTGGATTATAGTTTTTCAAAGTAGTTTCTGACGATCCTCTCAATTTCACACTGTCAGTGGTAATATCACCATTTTTGTCTCCTATTCTGGTAATTTGGGTTGATTCTTTTTATTAGCTTGGCTAGTGTTTTATCTATCTTGTTTATTTCTCAAGAAACTTGTTTTTGTTGATTTTCTGTATGTTTTATTCTCTACTTCATTATTTTCTGCTCTGATTTTAATAATTTCCTGTCTTCTACTGGCTTTGAGGTTAGGCTGTTCCTGTTTCCTAAGGGCTTTGAGACATGTAATTCAGTTATTTATTTGGTGATTTTCTATTCTTTAAAAAAATTTTTTTATTGTAATAATTCGTGCCTTGTATATATACATTTTTGTTAGGTACAAATTGATAAATACAAATGTGCACACATTTCTTATCTGACCCTTTCCCCAATTCCCACCCTGCTCCCTCCCCCTTCCTCCCTCTCAAGTTCAGTTCAGTGAGTGATCTTGATATAATTGTGTAAGTACATCATGTGCCTTAGTATGCTCTCCCCCCCACCCCCCATCCATTCCCTTCGGTTAAATCAACTTCTTTGTTTATCGAGAGTCTCTACTTTTTCATCTGGGAAGCCTCTTATGTCCCATCTTTTCCCTAACATCGCATATTAGGGAGAACATATGCTTCTTTGCTCTTTGTGACTGGCTAATCTCACTTAACATGTTTTCCAGTTGCATCAATTTCCTGCAAAGAACATGATTTTGTTCTTCTTTATGGCTGAGTAAAATTCCATTTTGTATATATATCCCATAGTTTTGTAATCCATTCATTTGTGGCTGGACATCTTGGCTGCTTCCATAGTTTGGATATTGTGAATTGAGCCGCTATAAACATAGGTACACACGCATGGGTCTGATAGTTTGGTTTCCATTCTGTTGGGTATATACCCAGTAGTGGAGTTGCTGGGTCATATGGTAGGTTCACTCCCATTCATCTGAGGATCCTCCATACTGTTTTCCACAGTGGTTGCACAAGTTTGCAATCCCACCAACAATGTATTAGGGTTCCCACTTCTCCACACCCTCGCCAGCAAGTGTTGTTGTTCATGTTTTTTATGATTGCCATTCTGACTGGACTTAGGTGAAATCTCAGGGTAGTTTTGATTTGCATCTCCCTGATTGCCAATGATGTGGAACATTTCCTCATACATTTATTGGCCATTTGTATTTCTTCTTTTGTGAAGTGTCTATTTAGGTCCTTTGCCCATCTTTTGTTTGGTTTATTTGCTTTCTTAGTTGCAATTTTCTTGAGTTCTTTGTATATCCTAGATATTAGACCTCTATCTGAAGTGTAACTGGCAAAAATTTTCTCCCACTCTGTAGGTTCTCTGTTGAGGTTCTTGATAGTTTCCTTTGCTGTGCAGAAGCTCTTCAGTTTAATGCAATCCCATGTATTGATCTTCCTTTGAGCTGCTTGTGCTTTGGGGGTCTTGTTGAGAAAGTTTTTACCTGTGCCTAT
>PVLC010041856.1:0-13309 GCA_004027655.1 Graphiurus murinus
AGGGGGACCCTTAGCCCCACTCCCTGAACCTACAGACACAGCATCTTTCTAAACATAGTCATGTCTCTTACTGCAAAAGCTTATGATAAAACTCCTCCAATGGCTTCTAGTTGCTCCAGGTATAAAAGTTAAACTGTTTAGCTTGGCTTCAACTTGCCCTGCCCAGTTTCATTCCTGCCCTCTGGTGCCTTAGCATTCTTTTGGTTTCTCTGCCCCAGGATCTTTGCACGTGCAGTTCTCTTGTTCTGTCATGCTCTTCTCCCACTTCCTCTTTGCCTAGCCACTATTTTTTTTTTCCTTTCATTTCAGCTGAAATGGTCCTTCCTCCAGGGATGCCTTCCTTGGACGCCCTTTGCTCAACTTGATCAGACCCCTCTCACATGCTTTCATAGATTCTACACTTTTATTTCCTAGAGCAAGTTACCATTCATAAGCATATGTTGATATAAATTTATTGATGAATGTCTTTCTTCCTTCATTGGAGGCATGTTGCTCAAAGTGGAAGACTATGTCTTTTTGCTTGTTCTTTCCTGCCTAGGGCTTAGGACTGTGCCAATTGCTCAGTAAATATTTATTAGTCTAATCAAAGACATCTGGCTGTATAACCTGTAGTTGATAAGGAGGAATATGTGAGCTTTCCCTGCCTGGTCAGTTTCACTTTTCCAGATCCATTTCCTACACGCTCAGCCTTACCATTCTGGAGCCCCTACATCTCTTGTATTCTGACCCCCTGGACCTATACATCATTATTAACATGATTCTGGGTTTACTACCTCTACCACTGTCTGGCTAAGAAAAAGTTACATCCCTTGGTTGCTAGCAAGACAATTCTTGTATCACAACGAGAACATGATGGTCCATTTCAGAGAACAGGAAATCAATATGGGAGAAGTTTGGGAAAGTGAAAACTAACTTCAAATACTTGGAGGACTAGCATGAAGATGATTAGACTCATTCTATACAATGTTAGAGACCAATATCAGAAAAGAAAAAATCAAAAGAAAGAAGGATGGAAAATTTGGCTCAATATAAAGAAATAATTTTATGATAAACATATCTGACAGAAAAGGAAATGGGTGGCCTCAAATGTTCATGAGCTTCCTGTAACTAGAGGTGTTTTTTGTTGTTGTTTGTGTTTTGTTTTGTTTTGGTCCTGTGAATTAAACCCAGAGGCATTTGACCTCCAAGCTATTACCCCTCCCCACTGGATTTTATTTCTTATTTGGAAACAGGGTCTCACTAGGTTGCTGAGAGCCTCTCTAAGTTGCTGAGGCTGGCTTTGAGCCTGCAATCCTCCTGTCTCAGCCTCCCAAATACCGGGATTACAAGCATGCACCACCACACCTGGCTTACAAGAGGTGTTTAAGTCAAGGTTATAAGGTCACTTCGAGATAGCTGGATTTGATAGCCTCTAAGTCTGCTTGCACCATCAAACATTCTTCCTGTGGAATAACGTTCGTCTTAAACCAGTGTCCAACACTCCAAGAAGTGTAGAGGTGGAGACTGAACACCAATCAGTAACTTCTTCTTTTTTTTCCTTTCAGTGCTGGGGATTGAACTCAGGGCTTCACACGTGCTAGACAAGTGGTCTACCTCTGGGCTATGTTTGCAGCCTACCAATCAGTAACTTAAATACTGAAATCCTTTACTTCTAAATTCCATGACAGGCACAATTAGAACTGAGAAGTAGTCTCTGAGCATGTAGAAACCAATACAGATATACCACTTCCTAGAAGAATCCCTCTTTTACTGTGTGTATGCATGGGTGGGGTACTGGGGATTGAACCCAAGGGCATTCTACTTCTGAGCTACACTGCACACCCCTTTTTAATTTTTATTTTGAGGCAGAGTCTCACTAAGTTGCTGAGGCTGGCCTTGAACTTGTGTTCCTTCTGCCTCCGCCTCCCAAGTACTGGGATTACAGGTGTGTGCCACCATGCCCTGCTTCTTTTTTCTTTTTAACCTACCAAGAAATCTAGTTCTGCAAAGGAGACCTCAGCCCTCTTTTTTGCTAGGATCTTGGCTCCACCTAGTGGTGTGCTGATGTTTTGTATATCATGGGTGCACTGTTGGGGGTTGGAGTGGGAGATGGGGGAGAATCTCCTGTTCTGCAATAAATTTCCATGCCTCTTGACTTGACTCCTCTTCCAATCTGTCTCCGTTGATGGGAAGTTGACTTGAGTTGGTGATGATGCCATTCTACTTTGTACCTTCTACAGGTCTGGTCTACTGGCACCTGTATATTAGCCACATGATATTGGCAAGGAAGAATATCTAGAAGCCATTTCTTCTACTTACTAATCCTGAGACCAGTCATGATCATGAAGCTCAAGGGGTTCACAGAGGTATTGTCAGACACCTCTTCAGGGTCTGGTCAAGAAGGGCTGAGCTATCAGGGATCCACCTCCTGCCTATTCTCTTAGCCCTGTCCTCTTGGAACTCTTCAACACTGGGTCAGTACTATGGTTCCTCTTTTTAGGTGCTGGTTTCTGATTTGTGTAAAGAAAAAGTTATGCTGTTGATATGTGGGAGACTCTAATCTCCTCCATTTGCTTTCATTTTAGAGTAAGTCAAGACTGATAGCTCATTGACTGGGCCAGGTTTAAAAGTAGCTCTGTTGGAACCATAATTCACACATCCTGATGGTCACAATGGGATGCCATTTGTCACCCAAAGTAGGGTAGTCTTCCTCCCCTCATCCCCCCCTAGGCACCTGAGTGGTCAGTCCAAAAGTTCCCAATCCCATCTCTGTTTTCCATGTGGAAGATGATGATTGCAATGATTCCAGAAGTTGCAAAAGTTGTATTTTGTATTGTCATCTCAGTGTTGTAAGGGAGATAGTTTTATAAACAGGACAACTGAGTCCTGGTGAAAGCAAACATCTTAGTTTGGGATAGGATCACAAATACATTTATTTCTCACAGTTCCTTAGGCTAGAAAGTCCAAGATCAAGATGCCAGGAGATCTGGTGAGGGCCCTCTTCCTGGTTTATATCCAGCTGCCTTCTTTATGCATTCTTATATGAAGAGAGAGAGAGAGAGAGAGAGAGAGAGAGAGAGAGAGAGAGAGAGAGAGAGAGAGAGATTATCTTTCACGTCCCTTTTAATGGGAGCACTAATCCCATTCATGAGGGTTCCATCTCCATGACCTAATTATTCCCTAAAGGTTTCACCTCCAAATACCATTTCATTGGGAATTAGGGCATTGATTTATGAATGGAGGTAGACTCAAATGTTCAGTCCATGGCAGCAAGTGATTTGTTAAAAATACAAAATTCATCTGTTTGCCAGCAATAAAAAGAATCACAATCCTTCTATTCTCTCTCATCCTTGATGCTAAATCTAGAGCTCTGTGCCTAAGGCTATAATCTTACAGAAATACTACCTGAATAGTGAATACTTGCTGTAGGGAAAGAGTTTAGTCATCTTCGTGCTAGACCTTCAAGTTTTTGAAATTAGGGAAATAGATGTTTGACCATTGTTTGATGTCCACAGCTCAAAGATTTCTCCTAAGAATTCTGACTCAAGTGAAATAAAAGCAGTAACAGTTATTAACTGTTTTAATTAAGTAGCTCCATTCTCCAGTTCATTGCATATCTTTCCACTAGCATGTGTCTTGAAAGCAGGGACCATGTCCATCTTGTTTATTACTGATTCCAACATCTAATTCATTATTAGTGCAAAGTCCACACTTACAAATAATGGTTATGTAAATGAAAATGTCTCCCTGCCAGCAGCTCTCGACCTTAAAAGTGCAGCCTAATTGCAGAAGTTAATTATTTATAATTAACTTTACCCTCAGCAGCCAGCTAGAAAATATAGCCTAGGCTTCAAAAGCTTAGTAGTGAACTTTTTTTTTTTTTTTTTTTTTTGCCGTACTGGGGATTGAACTCAGGGGCATTCTACCTCCAAGCTATACCCCCAGCCCTATTTTTTATTCTTTATTTTGAAACCAAGTCTCACTAAGTTGCAGAGTGCCTCACTAGGTAGCTGAGGCTGGCCGCGAACCCGGATCCTCTGGTTTCAGCCTCCCAAATGCTGGGATTACAAGCGTGCGCCACCACGCCCGGCTAGTAGTGAACTTTTTAAGATAATGATGGTGATGATGTCAAGGATGAAAATATCTATATAGATGTTTCCACTAGAGAATAAATTGAACCATAATCTCCATCTGATAAAATTTTATTAGAGCAAATAGTATAGGAAATTTTGAGGCAGTTATATTTGATATGCTAAGTGTGGTTTTATTTCTCAACAGTAAAGAATATCCTTAGAACATAATCATATAAAATATAAATGAATACCAGGATATAAATGTATAGCAGGGAAAAGAAAGTAGTTCACAGCCAGGCGTGGTGGCGCACGGTTGTAATCCCAGCATTCGGGAGGCTGAGACCGGAGGATCCGGGTTCGAGGCCAGCCTCAGCTACCTAGTGAGGCACTCTGCAACTTAGTGAGACCCGGTTTCAAAATAAAGAATAAAAAATAGGGCTGGGGTATAGCTCGGAGGTAGAACGCCCCTGAGTTCAATCCCCAGTACCGAAAAAAAAAAAGAAAGTAGTTCAGTGTGAGTAAAATTTCACAATAATTCTCTCAATACACAAGAAACAAACTGTTTTCATGGTTCTCTGGGGAGCCTGGGAACACATAATTTGAGGGGACCACACAGAAACACCTCATAATCAATATAACTCTTTAAAATGAGGTACTGTTATTTATGTGCCCTGATCATATGAGGTTAGGAATTAGATACACCTTGGAAAGCCATTCCCAGGTTTTGAGGTAGGATTCAGACAAGTAGATTCTAAAGTCCAATTGTTACCATTACTGGATAAATGGATGTGTCCCTATAGCCCTCTTGTAGATGCAATGATACATAGAGATTAAACTGGTGATGAAATCATATGTGGTTTTAAGATTATATAATATTGATTATATAGCTTTGTTATTTTTACTCAGGATTGTTTTGGTTATTTGTGTCTTTTGTGATTCCACGGAAATTTTAGGAGTTGTTTTTTATTTTTTTTGGGGGGGGGAGGGTGTTTCCCTATTTCTGTGAATAATGTCACTGGTATTTCAATAGGCATTGCATTGAATCTATGGGTTATTTTTGGGTAGTATGAACACTAATAATATTAATTCTACTATTCATGTCCTCAGATTTCTTTCATCCATGTTTTACAGTTTTGTAGGATTCTTTCACTTCCTAAGTTAAATTTATTTCATGTTTATTTTTTGTATAAATCCTATAAATAGGATTGTTGTCCTGATTTCTTTTTCAACTAGTTTGTTTTTGGTGTATAGAAGTGCTTCTGAGATTTATATGTTGATTTCATGTCCTGTAACTTTACTGAATTTGTTTACTAATTATACCTGTGTTTTGGTGAAGTCTTTAGATATTTCTATATTTGAGATCATGTCACCTGAAAACAGAGATAATTTGACTTCTTTCTTCTCAACTTAGATACCCTTTATTTCTTCCTCTTGCTTAACTGTGTTGGCTAAAACTTCTAGTATATTCTGAATGATAGTGGTGAAAGTGAGCATCCTTGTCTTGTTCCAGATCTTGAAGAGATAACTACACTCCCATATTCATTGTAGCACTATTTTCGATAGCCAAGATATAGAATCAACTAAGTGTCCATCAGCAGATGAATAGATAAAGAAAGAAATAACATATAATAGATGATCGAATATATATGTACACATATAATGTAATATGGAACATTTTTTCAGCTATAAAAAAGAAAAACAATGCATCCTTGGCATTTACAGAACATCGACAGGCCTGGAGGATATTATGGTAATTGAAATAAGTCAGGTACAGTAGAAAGACAAATACCACATGTTTCCACTTATATATGGAAGCTAAAAAAATGATCACATAGAAGTAGAGAGTAGAATAGTGTTTACCAGAGGCTGGGAAAAGTAGGGGATGGAGAACAAATGGTTAATACATACCAGGGTATAGTTGGATAGAAGAAACAACTTCTAATATTCTATAGCACAGTAGAATAATCATGATTGACAATAACTGAATATTTCAAAATAGTACAGAAGATTTTATATTCAAATAAAGTATAACTTTTGAGGTGATGAATATGCCAGTTACTCTGCTCTGACTGCTGCACATTATACAGAAATGTCAAATTCTACCCTGTAAATATGTGCAACTATTCCATAGCAATTAGAAATAAATCCATTGGGTAGTGGCTCGGCTTGACCCGTGTAGATATAGCCTACTTAAAAATTTAAGACCTGAATAAAAAATCCCAGTTATGTATTTTTAACATGTGTTTTGTTTATTAGGATTATTATGTCTTGACAACTGTATCTTTGGATTTTTATTTGATCTGGAGGTCGAATACCACCGAAACCTCAGAGTGTCTGTACTGACAAGTTGTGGAGTTACCACATCCCAAATACCAGGGCAAAAAAATTGGGTGGTCTCTTCAGGGGATCAATTCCTTTTCAAAATTATTTACACCAGAGAGAAGGGGGAAGAAAAGAGGAGAGAGAACCTTCTAATGCTCCTATCAAGTCTTAGAGTGATGTGTTTCTCAGTAATGACTGAGCCGACATTGTTGCTTCTCAGCAAATTGCTTTATGAACTTTTTCACTGATAGTATACACTATGGAATCCAGAGCTTCTTAAGCCCTGCTTATTCTACAGTACACATAGAAGAAGGGCCGGTTATCAACTAATGCTGGAATGTATCAATAATCACCAGACCATTCTTACAACTGGAGATGAGCCTTTGGCTAATTTCAAGCTGGTCATTCCACCTGATTCTTCTTTGGAAACCAGAAGACAAATCATCCCAGATGTTCACATTGTATCTGTATCCTTCTGACTAAAAATGTAAAAGGAATAGATCTCTGTTGGATATGCTTTGGCAACTTGAGCATCTTTAACCAGAATGGGAACTTGAACTATCCTCCCAAGAGATTGTTGAATGCTGGTGATTTGGTCTGGGCGAGGGCTTTAATCCTACACTAAGGTTGAGAGAGAAGTCTTGTGCTATAATCTGTAGAGATGCATGACTTGTAGAAAGAAAAAGGAGGAGTGGAAGGGAGGGAGGGAGGGAGAGAGAGAGAGAGAGAGAGAGAGAGAGAGAGAGAGAGAGAGAGAGACAGAAGGAATTTTCTCAAAAGATTGGGAAGAATTAAGGTCTAGATTTATCTAAGAAATTCTGCTGTGTGAATCCTCATATAGCCCAGCAATTTAGAGTTTTCACTAAATTATCAGGTCTCGTTGATTTTAAGACCAGAGAACTAACTAGTAGTGAAATAGCCATCTTCTCTTAATATGATCATTCATACAAACCAAATCTTAATGTCCTGATTGGTAAAACAGGAATCATAATATCCTATTTTCGGGCATGTTAGGTTGACTAAACTGTATAATGTATGTAAAATATAAAGTATTCTACAGGTGCTTTATTAGCATTGTGCAATCTAGAATATGTCTTTAAAATATTCTACTTTGTGACTATTTAAATTATGGATGTCAGCCGGGCGTGGTGGCACACGCTTGTAATCCCAGCATTTGGGAGGCTGAGACCAGAGGATCCGGGTTTACGGCCAGCCTCAGCCACCTAGAGAGGCACTCCGCAACTTAGTGAGACCCTGTTTCAAAATAAAGAATAAAAAAATAGGCTGGGGGTATAGCTTGGAGGTAGAATGTCCCTGAGTTCAATCCCCAGTACCACAATAAATAAATAAATAAATAAATAATAAATAAATAAATAAATAAAATAAAATAAATAAATTATGGATGTCAAGTAAGTTTCAACTTCATTGTTAACCTTAGAAATTGAGAGTGGCTATCTGAGTATCTTCCTGAGAAGTTTTTTGGTAATAAACTTTAGGACCATGGGAACAAGCTCTGTGATAGCAATGCACTATGCATGGAACATTCAACAAAGTTTGATAAATGACTATTAGCAACACCTGTATTGGGCATCAGGGTGTTAGTAGCAATATATGCACCATATACTTTCTATCCAAAACTCAAATAGATGACTAAACGGCTAAAGTAGAAGTACAAACTCCTCTGGTACTGAAGTTTCATATTATAGTAGATATGTCTATATTATTATGATATGTGTATCATTTCCGAATTGATTTTTCTCATAGGTCAAACACTCTAATGATTATGACTGTTGCAGGTATCTTTCTATAGGGATTTTATGTAAAATCCCCTGCTTTTTAAATGTTGGCAACTAATTGTCTATGTTGGTAGTTTAGATTTGGCCCAAGAGCTACCTGTTTAATGCCTCTGATTCAGGGCTTCCATTGACGGATGCCCCTCATGGGGATCCTATATGTAATATCTTCCCTGCCTAAATCCCAGCCCAGTGGCTCATCTCACCATTTCTCAGCCCCCTCTCCCTTTCAGATTCTATTCTGTTAAATCTGGAGGACACTCAATCAAAATCGGTGGGGAAAGAGTTGACGCCTACGGCTTGTGGGAAAATGGGTTAACCTTTGAGAAAAGTCAGAGATGCTGGGTTCTGGGAGGTGGGAGTCTGAGATGTGAGTGGGGTGGAGAGCCCAGTGGGTAACTTACTCTCTTGAGTTTTGTATGATGGGCAATGCTCTCCTTTAACAAGCAATAACCAGGGTCAGATTAACAAGTCAACACTGAAACCATATCCAAATAAGTCTCCCTAATAGTGGAGTGAGAGCAGAGATGGGGCCAGAGGAAAACACAGAGGATAAGGTTGACTCCAGAGCCTTCGCCCCTCCACCCATTGGCAGGCTTGGGGCATATTTGATAAGGTGAAGGGAAATTGCAAAATTAGAACTGGCAACTTCTACAGAGAGGCCCAGTGCAAGGCCGCAGGCCTGAGGCGGGCTGCAAAAGTTGAGGAATTGTGGGGGAAAGAGGATTTGGCAGCCTGACTTCCTGTGGCTGTATCCAAGGCTAATTAGTTTGCAGTGTTCTGTGTGTGCCTGAATGGAAATGATCCCAGTACTGAGAGGCACGGGTCTGAGGAAATCAAAAACACATGCACAAAGAAAAAAGGGGAAGGGATTGGTGGGAGAGGAAGGCGAAGGGGGAAACCTGTCCTTTGGCTACATTTTCTTTTTTTAGGAGAGGGCTCTCATCATTGTTTCATGACCAGTAAATCACCACCACTGCCCTGTCCATCACGTCTCACATCTGCTGCAAAACTCATTAAACATCAAAAGACGGGCCTATCAGTTCTGCTTAGTTAGAAGTCTGACTTACTAGAGGTCTAACCAGGGAGGAGTTTGCATGTTTTTAATAATAGCTTAAGGAACTTCTTAGCACCCCATAAATTACTTAATGCAACAAACTCTTCCTGTAGTCCAGCCAGCATTTGAAAGTTGCTGAACCAACCCAGACCTGGCCCTGTGGCAATGGCTTTTTGGCGGTCACATTCCAGGAGACCACAGGGTGTTCGTTAATGCCTTAATTCATAATTCGGAGCCTGTTATTAAAAACCAGTTACCTTGCTGGGTATGTCCTCCTTGGAATGCACCACTCTGAATTCCTCTGTCTTTGCATTTTTTACTCACTCTGTAAAGAAATAACTTTGTGGGGCTGTTCCATGTGTGCTATGGGCCCACTTTGCTAGGCCCCTCAGAGCAGTAAGAAATGGTCTAGGTGATAGATGGATTAATAATCAGGGGCAATAGAAAAAACCCTGTTCCAGTCTTAAGGGTATATGCTTTGTGCATACATAAAATGAAAAGTATTTTTTGAGTGCCTACTCTGTACTGGATATAGGGTATGTAAAAAGAATTCTGACATTTTAACTCCTCTTAAAGGGTCTACAGTATTTATGAGCACACATAAATATTTTGAGGTTCCAAAAAATAGAAGAAGAAATTTTTTTCACCAGCAGCAATTAGAAGTTCCTGGGTTGTTGGATGTACTTTGCTTTCATGGTTTAATAGTACCAAATCTATTGTATCAAGTCCTTGTTAGGGATACAGTTCCAGGAGATCCCATAGTAGAGAAACTGCAAAGAGATGTAACCCTGGGAATCATGGCTTTTCTAAAAAAAAAAAAAAAAAAATACAGAGTCAAAAACTCAACTCACACTTCCTAACTCCATTTTCCTTTCTATCCACTTGCCAAAGCCATAGTAGAAATTTCTAAGGACCTATTATTTCCTCTCAATGATAGTCTATCTGGTATGTGGCTAATATTAAGACACAAATCAAGAGATAAATATCCTGCTATTAATTTATTATTTACAGCATGCTTTCATTGTGCCAAGAACTGAACCACCCTGACAAAGATTATCAGAACATAAACCTGTACCTCTTAGGATTTCCCTTCATGTTGAGAGACAAAGTCCACCCTGGTTAGAGAAATGACTAAAACATACAAAGGATTTTGTGGCAACAGGAGGAGGCGCTTGGCTCAGCTTGGTGAAGGTGGGCATAGAAGGCTTTCTTAGCAAAGACGATGCATATCCTGATTGTTAAAGAAGCGACAAGCCAGAGATTGGGGATGGGAACATCCCAGGCATGCTAGCACCAATGTTGTGCCTGTTTGCAATTATCTGCTTCCCAAAGCCTCAGATGATCTCATTATCGTTGTCTTCACCAGACGACTAATGGGCAATTACTATGTGCAGAAAACGGTGTGAGGTTTCAGAAATCCACAGATGAGCTCTATCCTTATGTGACATACAATTGAAGAGTGGATGGACAGACAGAAGACACAGGCAGATGATGACAATACCCAACGTATACTTTACTTAGAGGAAGGGGCTTCCCACAGTGCTCCATTTAGCCCTTCCTGTCCTGAGAGGGAAGTTGGAAAGTCATTCCTTCTTCTGTTTGGAAAACGAAGAAACTTGTCTGCAAATGAATAGCGCAGATAACCAGCACGTGTGACTGGTGACTTGAAAGAAAGTCAAAGAAGGGAGAACATGGGATGGAGAAACAGGTGGTGGAGGTGATGCTTCCAAGGAGAACAGATGAACCGGCCAAACCAAGATGGGAAGAGGAAGCCGATGTTCAGAGCACCTGGGCCATGTGCAGGCTGTCAGCCTAGGCAGCAAACCTTCACCTCCAGCTGGAGGTCAGGGACAGATCATCAACAGCCAGGTCAAAAGACACTTAGGAGACACTGTACAGCAGAATGATCTGAGGGAGTACGCTCCATGTTTTACAACTTGAGTGCCAGCTCTGTGGGGTCAGCAGGGTCTCCAGGCCAGGACTATCACTCTGATGATGTTTCTGACCTCCCTTTTCCCACTCCTAGATGCTATGTCCCATAAAATTGAAGTCTAGACTCTGATTAAGTATCTCCTCCTCCACCTTGATTTCACAAACTAGGTTTAGAAATCCCATCAGAACTCCCATCGCACTTTCCTTAGGGTACTGAGGTTTTCAGTGTCTCTGTTTCTCCCACCAGTCTGTGTACCTCCTGAGGGCAACAGTCATGTTCTTACAGTCCCAGTGCTTACTATGGAGACCAGCAAATAGGAAATGTCCACTGAAGCTTATTGAGTAACCAAATCAATGAAGAAGTTTGTGTCCTTAAGAAAAATATGACTAGATCCTCTACACAATGACATCTGGGCTTTCTACTTAAAGTGTTCAGATACTGGGGCCTAGAGGACACTTTAAAACAACAACAACAACAACAAAAAAAAAACCCCTAAGCCGGGCGTGGTGGCGCACAGTTGTAATCCCAGCATTTGGGAGGCTGTGACCAGAGGATCCGGGTTCACGGCCAGCCTCAGCTACCTAGTGAGGCATTCTGCAACTTAGTGAGACTCGGTTTCAAAATAAAGAATAAAAAATAGGGCTGGAGGTATAGCTTGGAGGTAGAATGCCCCTGAGTTCAATCCCCAGTACCGCAAAAACAAAACAAAACAAAAACCAAACAAACAAAAAAACCTAAATTCTATTGTATTCAGAAAGAGTTTAGTTCTCAAAACACTGTTTGTGGTAGTCTTTTTGATGTGTCAACCTGGCTAGGCTAAGCCCCCAGTCATTCAGTCAGACACGAATCTAGGTATTGCCTTGAAGGTATTTTGTAAGTGTAATTTAGGTCTATAATCAGTAGACTTAATTAAGGGAGAGTATCCTAGATCATACAGGTGAGCCTGATTTAATCAGCCTTTAAAAGTGCAGTTGAGGCTTTTCTGAAGGAATTCGCCTGTGGATGGCAGCTTCAGCCTGTGCCCAAGAATACCAGCCTACCTTCCTGACAGCCTGCTCTACCGAACTGAGACTTGCCTAGCTAGCCCCCCAAATCATATAGACTAATTCAGTGTAATAATTCTCTTCATAAACATGCCCTACTTGGTCTATTTCTCTGGTTGTATCCTGACTGATAACACTATAAATTTTAAATTTCTGAGAGGGGTTGACTTTTCAATTTTTCCAGCGCACCTTCAATGTAAAAGAGAGTGTCTGACTTTCACAGCCGTAAACCAGTCATACTCTTCTTCTTTCTGATGTGTTCTCTCAAGTATCTTTTCCTAACCAGAAGCAGTTTGCTCTGTGTTAATCAATTTAACCCAGCTTCCCACTCATTTCTGCAGGTGTGGTAGGGAACAGACCTTTATGGTTAGTATTAAACAGGGCTATCTTGCCATCTTGACATAGCAGAGACTTGAGAGTGTAGAGTTGCATTTAAGATGATCAAACTGTCAATTACTTATGCAAAAGATTAAGAAGTAGAACTTCTACCATGCTTAGCTCCAAATTCCATAATGATCCCTGCTCTGGGGGGTGGGGGGGCAGAGAGAGAAAGAGAGAGAGAATGATTGAATGAATGAATGAATGAATGAATGAGAGAGAATGTGTTTTACTGGAGACTGAACCCGAGTATTCTACTTCTGAACTACAACTCCAGCACTATATTTTAAATTTTGGGACAGGGTCCATATATGAAGGTCACTTCCAACACTACCAATCTCACTAACAGTTTTGGGGAGGGAGGAGGGAAGAGTCGGGTGGAATGTGGAGGGAAACACCAAGTGATGTATACATGGATAGATTAGAATCTCACTCTGTTGTATAATTACAGTTAGCCAATAAAAGTTAAAGAAAAAAAGAAGTGGTGAGAGCAGGGATTCTTGTCTTAGTTGAAAACTTGGAAGAAAATTAATATTTCACCATTTAATGTGATATTTGTTGTAGATTTTTTGATAGATTCCCTTCTTTCCAGGTTAAGGACATTCATACTTCTTTTTATTCCTGGTTTTTAAGGGGACATTTTGTTTTCTTTACTTTTAATCAGGAATAAGTTCTAAATTTTATCAATTTGTGCACATTTATTGAATACACAGGATAGTATTCCCTCTTTA
>PVLC010041857.1:0-12871 GCA_004027655.1 Graphiurus murinus
AGAAAATAACCCATGTTTAACTTATATACATATTTATTTACAAGAACATTAATTGTATGTTGTTTACTACAAATAATTAACAGCAGAGGTGTGCTCATTTTGATGAATAGCATATATCCATCTGGCTGATGTCATAACACCATGAAAAACTAAAGTATTTTTAAAAATACATATCATTTTATGTTCAAAAGGAGTGAAAAATTACCAAAACACTTTTTTTTGCCTTCCATTCAACACAAATATATTCCTCCCTAATTTTCGCTTTTTCAGTAAAGAACATCAACATGTACTTTGTTGTTCCAGCCACAAACCACAAGAGTTATATCCATATACTTATAGTTTCTTTAAACACTTCCTCTTTGTTTCAATTATAAAACATAGGTGTTTCCTCTTTTAAAATCTGTAATTCCTTTTATTGAAGGCATTATCATCTCTTTCCAAAGAACAATTGGATCCCGAAATTTTTGACTCGAGGTAGTTTTGCAACATTGAGCAAAGCATTTACTGAGGTCTTCTACCATCCATACAGAGTTAGAGAGAAGGAGGTAGTTTCACTTGATATTTAACTTTGAACAAATGTCTTCCATATCCTTGAGGAAGACCTCCCTAGGTCATGAAAATGAGAATGAAAGAATAAATAAAAATAACAAAAACTTGTTTCATTTCTAAAAAGATACATTTCAAATACACAAAGTAGGTAGTTTATGGGTTTTCTAAAAAATGTTGTGATACAAAAAGGAGAAAAAGAAAATATCTGTCTTTTATTTCAACAAGAGAAATTTAATTTATGTTTATTCCACAATATATTCTTGGCTGCTCTATTATTTCTATGTTTGCACATTAGCCTAAACTGCCTTCTTTCTGTTTCCTTATTGTACAAAATTATAAGTATTTTCTTTACTTATATATTATTTTTATTTCCCCCAAAAAAACTAAATTTCACAAAGGCAAGTCTATCCTGCTGATTCTTAAGAGATATTAAGTTGTCTTTCCATCAATAATAGAAAATTCCTAAGAGTTAAACTAAGAAATGATAGGAAAATTTCAAAAACTGTAAGAGATTACTAAGAAAAATTGAGGGTGTAAATTAGGGAGAGATGTGCCACTTCCTTGGGTGAAAAGACAAGATTGTTGACCATAATTCTTTCCAAATTGATCTATTGCTTTAATGAAATCCCAGTGAAAATGTCAATACCTCATTAGCAAAAATTGATACTCCTATTATAAAATTCATAAATCAATTTAAAAGACCAAGAATAAACTCAAGAAATGTGAAAAAGAACAAAGTTGAATGGTTAATTTTACTAAGTAAGGTAAATAATCCTCAAAGATAGCCTATAATTGTTATTTCTGAACATGAAGGTAACTAATGCATCTTTTTTTTTCTTTTCCTCATGTAGTATTTTGGTGTGCCTTCTCTCTTTTGGTTAATATAAAATGGATATGATAGACAAGAGGCAACTTACTGTGGACCAAGACTAGGTAGAAATCAGAATTAAATTATTATTAAAAGATATATATATATAATAACTAAACATGCATAACTGTCTGTCCCTAGAAAATATTTTGATTTTATTTTTTCCTTTTTACCTAAGAAATTTTATTTATATTTTTTAAAATCAGTGTTACATAATCTATATAAATATCTTCCAAGTGTTATGTCTGAATAGATCTCTCTAAAAGGGATAAAAGGAGAATTTTTTGTGTGTGTTTGTTTGTATGTGTGTGGTTGTGGGGATTGAATCCAGAGTCACTTTACCTCCTAATGACATCCTCAGCCCTATTTTATTTTACTTTTTTTTTAATTTGGAAACAGGGTCTAGCTGTGTTGCTGAAAGCCTCAGTAAATTGCTGAGACTGACTTTAAATCTGCTATCCTCCTGTCTCAGCTTCCCAAGTAGTGGGATTATAAGCATGCACCACCTTGCCTAGCTTAAAAGGGAAAGTTTACTGTCAGTGATGAACAAAAACGTATCCAACTTCTACATGAAGGACATTTCTTAGTTCTTATTACAAGTAGGTAGATATTCAAGCTCTCTTCTGTCCTACTGGTTGTGGTTATACATCTCTTATACAATCATTTTTAAACCATTCATAGTATGTTATGTAATTTTGTATTTCATTATGAAAGTATTAGGTACTCTTTTATGTAAATTCATGTCCATGTAATTTGAATATTCTTAATTAAAAGTCAGTCATGATACTGCAAAATCATACTCAATAGATACTCATTTCTACATCTTGACAGTAGAAAAGCAGTATCACACACACACACACACACACACACACACACACACACACACACACACACACAGAGCCTATACACAGGCACTTACACTTCCTGCAAATGTTCACAGAGGAACTCTCCACCCACTGTTGTTCAGGTCGAGAAGGAGGGGACAATTCACTTCCCCTTCACTGAACATACTTGACTCTGAGCAGCTATTCAGGCAAGAAATGGTTGATTTAAATATAAATTCATGAGTCTGAGATCTTTCTTTTCAAGTTCTTGAGAGTATTACTGTTCATTCACAAAAGAAAGGCCAATCTTTTGTGAAGGATTAAAAAGGAAGAGAGTTTTTAAAGTAAAGATGATAACTGCTTGAAAGAAACACTGTTCAGGTCCCAATGAGGCTTCAGGCCATGTCTTCTGACAACTGTGCAGCCAACAGGACCAATCATGCATCTTGTTGGACAAGAGATCAAGGCAGAGTGCACTTTGAGAGTGGCTGACTCTGTCTGCATACAGTGTTTTTAAATTGTACTTCTTCTAGAGAAACTTCCTACTGCCCTCCCCAGTACACCTCTCTTAAATTCTGATCTCTTTCCTGAACCACATAATATAACATTTATTGTAGAGCGACCTTTTACATTTTACATAGTTTAAGTGTGCGTGGCTGGAAGGTTAACTGCACCCAGAAAATAACACCTTAAATTCTTAAAGTTCTAACTTCAAATTCTGCATATCTTTTCACATTGATCTACAGGTTGAGATCATCTGAAATACTTACTACCTTAATATATTTAAATAGATATTCTAGAAACCAATTTTTTTCCTGTGATAGTTGTTGGAAAATTAAGTCATATATTGTATAAAATACTAACATTTAGGAGAACTTCAAGAAGGTTCATGTCTCTGTGTACCTGAGAACAACTCATTAACCAAAGAGGCCCAAAGATGTCTCTTAGACTATAACTTCTCGAAGAAGAGCTCATCATGAGCATTTCCATGGACTGAGTTGGTCCTACACACACATCACTCAGCAGTTATCAACACACTAACTCATTTTGCTCCTCCCTTCCCTCCTCCTTTTCTGAATAGATTCTTCTAGAAAACCAATTTGGCCGAACCGCTTTTTGTTGTTGTTATTGTTGGGTTTTTTTGGTATCAGATATGTGTTTAAGTATGTATTCAAAATTAAATATGCCAGTACACAATAAAATTGTCTCTTCATTTTGAACAAAAGTTTTATATTGAAATGACCTTTTAGCAACTTGATGTTGAACCACTAAGGTTCAGAGGTTTTTAAGAAACCACTTGTGATCAGGGTGCATGACAATGCATCCACTTCTAAAAAGCAGCTGTTTTCCTTTATTTTTTTCACATCAGAATTTTATACAGTGGGTAAGCTAAGGTACAGAAGCCTCCTCAATCAGAAGATCCTGTTTCCAAATAAAACGTAAAATAGGGCTAGGTGTATAGCTCGAAGGTAGAATGCCCCTGAGTTCTGTCCTAAGTCCACAAAAATAAAACAAAACAAAAAGAAATTCATGAAATACTTCTTCACATGTATTTCTTGGGAATGAACACTGATTTTTTTTTCCTTAATGAAAACAAGTGTGGGGCTAGAAATGTAGCTGTAGCTCTATAGTAGAAAGCTGACCTAGCATACACAAAGCCCTGTGTTTGATCTCGAACCCTGAAAATTAAAAAAAATAAAAATAAAAATAAAAATGTGTATCTATGTCTTGATTTTTTATGAAAGAACTTCATTATATACGTTAGTAAGTTTTTATTTTTATGAAATAATCTTTAATACTTTTCTATTAATCAAATTTATATAATCATTTACTTTAATGAAATAAATAAAAATAAACTCAATCATATTAAAATATATGATAAGTACTTTATTTTTACTTTAGTCTATTAAAACATGCCATATGTATATCTCACTTGTTCAGTTCTCTATAATGTTTAAATCTCCATTTATTTTTCTGATACTTTCAAAGTAAAAGAAAATGTAGCCAATAATATGAATCCCAAATTACCAGTTAATCTAACTTTAGTTTTATTTTCTGGCCTTAGAATTTCAGTTTTAGGTTCCTATCTGGTTTGTGATGGCAAACAATTGATATTTCTGTTGGTATTTACTATAATTGTTTTTGCATTTTCTAAAAGTAATCAAATGAGATATATCTTTGATAATGAAAAGTGTTTTTGTTTGTTTTTAATTTCTAATTGAGGTGTCTTTAAACTTCAGATGGAAAAGACCTGTGATATGTCATCAGAAAGGAGTCATATGGGAAAATAATTTCAAGTCACTTAGTGGAGACCTATTCAAATATAAATACAATCACCACCTGAATACAAACTTCATCAACTTCACTTGTGTGACTTCATTCTATTCATTTTCACATATATAACACATTTTACAAAACTATAATTCCCTGACATTAGAAATTAACAGAGTTAGTAACTTTAAAAACTGGAACAAAGCCGGGCGTGGTGGCGCACCCTTGTAATCCCAGCATTCAGGAGGCTGAGACCAGAAGTTCTGGGTTCGCGGCCAGCCTCAGCTATCTAGTGAGGCACTCCGCAACTTAGTGAGACTCGGTTTCAAAATAAAGAATAAAAAATAGGTCTGGGGGTATAGCTCGGAGGTAGAATGCCCCTGAGCCCCTGAGTTCAATCCCCAGTACCGAAAAAACAAAAACAAACAAACAAACAGAAAAAACTGGAGCAAAGCCGGGTGTGGTGGCTCATGCTTGTAATCCCAGCATTCGGGAGGCTGAGACCAGAGGATCCGGATCCGGGTTCGCTGCGGCCAGTCTAAGCTACCTGGTGAGGCACTCTGCACTCCGCAATTTAGTGAGATTCGGTTTCAAGATAAAGAATAAAAAAAAAAAAAATAAGGCTGGGGGTATAGCTCGGAGGTAGCCCCTGAGTTCAATCCCTAGTACCGCAAAAAAAACTGGAACAATATATGCATATTACATTATCAGTGGTTTACAGAAAATGAAACTATGGCATTTAATATGCTAAAAGCAAAGAATTAACTTCAGTGTAATGGGCTATCTTCTGAACTTAATAAGCTTGATTTTTTGAACATTTCATTACATTGCTTTTATCTGATTTCACTAGTTATAATTATGCATTTTATGACAGACAACAATCTAGTTTGAAGTCAAGCTTTTAAGGATTGTTAATCTAGGGTAATGACCTATGAAGTCACATGCAAGTCAACCAAATGTGCAAGTGAATTCGACAGTGTGTTAGGAAAAAAAATATTAGAATTTGACTTTATTAGTTTTTTTTTTTAATTTCATCCCTTAAAGTTCTGAATGCTTTAACATTTGTTTATTACATATAATGTAATATACTTTAGTACAGTAGTACATAAGTATAACATGAGAAAGGTAGTAGAAATATATTGGATATGTTTTTTAACTGTTTGCTTATATAATCAAGTAACTGGGATCTGTTATTCTAGTAGATTAGCTTCGTGATTCCTGCTTTCCAGTCCAATGATTTTGTACTATATTGATATGAAATCCAAGGGTATTAAATAATGAATTGGAAGGAAACATAAAGGGATGGGAGAAGGAGCCTCCATATACTCTCATACTAGGACATCTAAAATGTTCTATATTTATATTATAAGCTTTAATATTATAACTTATTTGTTAGGAAGAGACTCTCACCAATGATTTTCTAAAGAACTATTATGGAGTAATGTGACATTGTTATCTTAAGTCAATAAAAATCATGGTAGTTACAGTAATGAGGAAAAAGTAGGACCTTACAAATGGTTAGCAACTCCTGGTACCCCAATGTGACAGCTAAGTCTCTAGAAATAAAAATTGACAAGTTAGTAGTAGAGAAAAATATTCAATAAGATATCAGGAGACAACTGCGAAATGGAGTAGTGAAAGTCTCTTTAAAATACATAGATTTCATGTGAACCTTTAAAAAGTGTAGGAATTTTTTTTTTTTAAGTGTAGGCTTAGAACAAATGAAGCATGCAAAGAATACAACAAATGGTATTGTTGATAGGATAAAAGTGAGCCTGATGTGGTAACTGCCGACTAAACCTTAGCATGTAGAAACTTTGTCTTTGGGGTTTAAAAGAAAATAAGCTTAGGATAGGAAGGACTCAAAGATCTTTGATTCCAAAAAAATTCCTCTCATTTTATTATCTCCTTTGCCACCATTCTAAAATAAATACACATACAATAAAATAAATGAACAATAACCACTAAACCAATGAACAGTACTTTATACTTTGCTAAAATTTGTGCATAATCTCAGGTGATAAATGTCGCTGATTTTAAAAGATGCATAATCAAACTTGTCAAAGTCACTGGCTCTTGGACTTTATCACTACTTCAAAATATGGTTTCCAGTTAAAGGGATCAACAACATTATTGATTAATTTAGCTAAGTTAAAATAGGCAAATGAATTAAGTAGTGGAATAAAGCAAAGAAATATCTGATTTGTGGAAATGCTACTCTAACACTAAATAAAATTATAAAGCTGTATAATTTAAATTAAAAATCTTAATTTCATATATACTACATTATAACTGATTGTTGTTTTAATATTTCTCTTCTTCAAGCATCATTTAGTTGTTTTCCATGTTTTCAAAGGTTACATAATATTCTACAAAGTGAATTAATTATAGAAAACATTTGGAAAATATACATTTGGCAAAATATACTCTACAAATTTTCAGCAATCATTAATATTATTCTTTTTAAACGTAATTTTTAGAGAGTTTTTTCCCTTGGAATATATAAAAAACAAATACACCTTGATTTAAGAATTTGTAAAAGAAGAAATTTTAAGGGAAGTAATGACTGAACAGAGTTGGGTGACTATCAGGAACAAAATAAGTAAAGATAGAAAGAATATAATGAATAAGAGGCTTAACATATGCTATAAGGCCAAGATATATCACAGGACCATACGCTGCTCTCCTGAGTGCTAGTTTTTAATCTCACATAACTCAGTCATTTAAATTATATTTAATAAATTATTTTAGAGTAGTTTTAAATTAATAGAATGATTACAAAGATAATATTGAAATCCTTGTATAATTCTATTAAATCTATTATTAAAACTGTATTACTTTTCTATTGCTTTTGTAAAAACTTCCAAAAATCAACAAAACATAATTTTGTCTCACAGTTGCATAGGTGGTAAGTCTCAAATTCAAGGTTCCAGCAGAACTGTTCTTTCTAGAGACTCTAGGAAATAAACCCACTCACTGGACTTTTCTAGCTTCTAGAAGCCATCCCCACTACTCAACTTACACTTCCCTCCCCCTCTACCTTCAAGTTCGACAATATACCATCTTTAATTTTTTCTATTTTTCCCATATTCATCTTGATTTCAGTCAGCACAGAAATTAACTTTCCTGCCTTCCTCTTAGAGTGACCCTTGTATTTACATTAGAAACACTGAATAATTGAGAATGATCTTTTCATCTCAAGATCTTTAAGTTTTCTGTTGCCAGATACTGGCATATTCATATTCCCAGATATTGGGTATTACACCAAATGTATTATTTGCAGAACAAGCATTATGCTGTCTATCATAAACACCTTACATGAATATGGTCTATTTATCACAATTAGTAAATCAACATTAATACATTATTATTAACAAAGTCGATATGTTACCCAGACTTTATTCTTTCCCTTATATCCTTTTTGCCCTTGTATCCTATTCGTGATCCCACACTACATTAATTGGTCAGGTCTCCTTAGTTCCTTAATGGCTGTGATATTTTTTAAACTTTCCTTGTTTTTGATAACCTTGACTAGAGAGTTATTGGTTCAAGTGTTGGGCAGAATTTCCTTCAGTTGAGATTTGTCTAATGCTTATCTCCTGATTACACAGGAGTTATGGTATTTGGGGAAGAAGGCCACAGTGACAAAATGCCCTTTTGATCACTTCATATCACAGGAGCATACTATCAATATGACGTATCACTGCTGATGCTAACCTCCATTGCTTGGCTTAAGTTATTGTTTGTCAGTTTTTCTAACTCCAGATTTACTCTTTTGAAAAGAACTTTCCATACAGTACTCTTTGACATAAAGTCTTTATGTGAAGTTAACCTTTAAAGCAGGAAAGTGATGCTCCATATTTTTTTAAGGACAGAAATTTCTACATAAATTATTGGAATTCTTCTGCATGACATATTTGTCTATTATATTTCATTTGTATTTTATCACTTACAGTAAATATCATAAGTATTTATTCTAGGCTTTGTATTATTATCCAACACTAGTTCATTCATTTTGTTGATAAAATTGGTAATTTTCTCATGTGGAGCTCTTTCATTTGTTTCTAGATCTCTTTTGATATACCCCATGAATGTGTGTATTTAGTTTGCTTTTGAGTACTTTCTGTTTCTATATAACACAAGATATTCTAGGGTCACTTATGCATATTTGATGCTCAACTCCTATAATCCTATAACTAGTCATTTCTTTCTTTTTTAATTTTATTTATTTATTTATTTATTTATTGTGTGTGTGTGTGTGTGTGTGTGTGTGTGTGTGTGTGTGCGTGTGCGTGTGTGTGTTACTGGGTATGAAACCTAGGAGCATTCTACTTCTGAGCTACAATTCCAGTCCTATTTTTTATTCTTTATTTTGAAACAGGGTCTTACTAAGTTGCAGAGGGCCTCACTAAGTAGCTGAGGCTGGCTAAAACCTGTATCCTCCGGTCTCAGCCTTCCACATACTGGGATTACAAGTGTGCACCACCACACCTGGCTATTTAACCATTTCTTTAAGTATCCCTGGCTCTGTTTATTGTTTATCATTTGAAACAATAATCTAAATGAAAAGATATGCTCATTGGTCCTGGGATATCATTCTTTCTAGATCTTTATCTCTGACAAAAATAGCAACATAGGTATACTCACATGGGTACATAAGCACCTATAAGTCATTCTGCATGTAAACATCTGTATTGATATTAAGACAAGCATGAGTTTATACTTATGTATCCAACTATAATCTATTACCACATGTATTGGTCTAGACTTCACCCTTTATCTATAACCTGTCATTATAACAGTTAGAAACATGGATCCTACTATGTGATATCTATTTGTTTAATTATTCAGTTATAGTATATATAAAGAATTGCTTCAGAATTTGTAACCCATACCACCATATGTGACATAACTTTTTAACTAGATAAAATTGCTTTGTATGGGTTATTTTGCCTTATTCTCAAAGACTATATTTCTAAATTTTCAAAGTTACTTAGGTAAGCAACTCTTCGAATTAAGTTATTTTATGAATTTCTAATACATTTAGTTTTTGGTCACATTCTTATTTCTATCCTTCAGTCTCTCAAACTTCAGTAAAAATTTTTTGGCATATATTAGGTTTACTCTAAGTTCTGGGTTTTAACAAACATTTAATTATATTATCATATAAAATGGATTTGTCATCCTTAAATATCCCTGTGATTTATCTATTTAACCCTCTCTTACTATAAACAACTAGTTATCAACAATATATTTACCATTTAATTTTAATATTTAAAAATAGTTCTTCCAAATTATACAGAATGAAAGACCAACAACCAGAATAGAGTAGGGGTTGGTAGGCAGACACATATAGCATATCTAGGTACAACATACACACTAAAGTTATCAGGAATGAGAGACTGTAGGAAACCAAAAGTCCAAATTATTCCTAAAGCACTAGTGTTTGGTTAAATAGGGCAGCAGCAAGTTAATTCCAAAATAACTACCTGTTGGGTTCCCTTGAATACAGATTCTCTTGCTTTTTTCTTCACTTTCCTACGCTTTGGATCTCTAACTCTAAGGTGCCAGTACCTAATATTAATTTTGTTTTCTGACTATTACTCTGTCTCACATTTTACCTATTCATTATGAATACATGATTAATCACAAAACCCTCCCTTTCTTGGATATCATTCTCATTTCTGGATCCCAAAAGCCCCAGCTACACACAACCTAGAGGAAGGAAGATTTATTTGCTTATAGTTTTTGAAGATTTAAAGGTTCAGCCCATGTCAAGAGGGTGGGCAGAACTCATAGCATGGCAGCTAGAAGCTGAGAGAGGGAGGGAGGGAGGAAAGGAGGCAGGGAGGGAGGGAGAGAGAGAGAGAGAGAGAGAGAGAGAGAGAGAGAGAGAGAGAGAGAGAGAGAGAGAGAAACAAGAACACATGGTTCCTCTCTCACATCCTGGAGTCCAGAAGCAGCTAACCAAAAAGGGAAGGAGAGAATTATATACAGTCCCCAAGGCCACATTCCCAGGGACTCCTCCTTAGCCCTGCTCCCAACATTGATACTTTGTTTCTGTGAGGGCTAGGGGAACAGTCTTTTGTGACCATTACTGTAAGTATCACATTTTATCTATGCATTATAAATACAGGAGTAATCAGAAATACCTCACTTTACTCCCATAACTTCTAGGATATCACAGAGTTTTGTTGTACTTAGTTTACTATTTCATTTCTTCCTGAGATATTTTTAAATTTCTTTTTCTGTTCCCAATTGCTTATCATTTTTGTACATCAGAAGTCTGTCTTTGGTCTTCTGTCTTCTGTTCACATTCACCAAATCATCAGTGTATTCAGATGGCTTTGTAGTTAAATATTTGTAAAGAATCTCAAAGTTATATCCTCAGGCTGGTTCTCTCTCCTTAACTCCAGATGCATATGTATCACTGCATACTCTCATCTCCACTAATGTATCTAAGACATTCCAAACACACACACACACACACACACACACACACACACACACACACACACACGTTTTCTCCACTTCAACTGATAGAACCCCTTACTTTGAAGGCCTCAGGACAAAAGCTTTGTGTCATAACTGACTCTCTGTTTCTCTCCTATCATGTCTCATCTGTCAAGAATTACTATTGGCTTTACTTTAAAAACACATCATAATACAACTATCATCTGCACTATTACGACTATCAATGAAGCCATCCTGTCTCTCATATTGATTTATAAAACATTCTCCAAGTTCTTTTCTGTGCTTCTATCCTTATCCTCAATAGTTTGTTATCAAAACAGAAGTTAGTGATCTCTCTTGACACAGAAGTCAGATCTATAATGTTTTGCTACACAAAACCTTCAATGTCTATACTTTTTTCCCCCAGAATAAACTGTGAAATCCTCAAAATGGCCTATAATGCTTTAAAGCAATTGACCCCTGTCAGCTCTCTTATCACATTTGCTTCTGTCTTGCTTATACAACTTCTGCCACCAACAGTTTCCCTTTTGCTCCTCAAATACTCAGGTCATATCATACTTCAAGCATTTTTTCAGTGCTTTTTCCCTGTATCCAGATTGTTCTTCACCTAATATTTGCATTTATAGCATTTTATTAGTGAGACCCTCTCTGAGAGCTTTTTATAAAATTGTAACCTACTTTTATCCACCAATTTGTTGATTCCCTTCACCCTTCTCTATCTTCTCCATGATACTTACATTCTAATATACCATTAAATTTAGATTTAATGTTTCATGTTTATATTGTTCTTTTTTCTATCCTTCCCTATCGCTGCTTGCATACAGTAAAACTCAATTTATAATTGATAAATGTCACATTATTTAACAAGAAAATATATAATATCTGGCTTAAGAATAAGTACAATGTTTCCGCATTTGTTCAAAGAATAGAGTAGTTGCCAAACTAATGTTTCCCAATTTGATATCTCAGAAGCAAGAATGTAGTTCATGGAAGACTCTCCCTCTAAAAAGGACAAAAATTTCCTAATATGAAAAATAACAATGACAACAAAACAACAGCTTTACCTGTGAAATATTTGTAAATGTATACAAACTTTCCACAAAACTACAGAAGAAAATAATAGCCTAATGATGTCCTATCCAAACAACCAACAAAACATGCAAACATTAGATTCAAAAATAGTAATTGACATCAAAATAAAAGATGACAAATTGTCCTTCTGAAGGACAATATACACAGAAATATTGCCACAGGAATTATCTTATAGTGGTGGAATTTCAAGGGAGTATATAAAAAATTAACAATTTCTCTGGGATTCTAATTTCAGGAATTTATGACATACAGGGACCCTCAAACTCTACAGCTTTAGTAATTGCAATCACATTATTTATACTGGTGTGTTTGATAAAATATTTATAAAAAGTCATTTAGAAGAGAAGACATAATAATAGTTGAAACATTTCTGGACAAAAAGGATGTTAAATTCTAAAAGTGATTTTCACATACTAGAAAGAGAAATGACATGTCTGTAGATATTGTCACATAACCACAGATGCACATATCCAAGTGAAACTAACTATAGTAAAGAAGGGTTTGGTGACTAGTCAAACACCCAGTTTTTATAGAATTCGGCTGAAAGCAATCAAAACGGTTCACATATTTGGAGTAAGATCTCTTGTACTTCAACAGAGAGTCACAGTAAACTAGCAAGATGGAGCTAAGGCCACTCCTTGCGTGCTGCAAACACAATCACTGTAAAAAATAGAGGGTTCTGGAGTTCACTCCTGTGTCCTCCTGCCCCCCAACACTCATCAGAATTAACATTATTAAATTTATTTCTAATACCCTTATTTTAATTCCAAGCAAGCTCTCATACAACCAGTAA
>PVLC010041858.1:0-13190 GCA_004027655.1 Graphiurus murinus
CTCCTCCTCCTCCTCCTCCTCCTCCTCCTCCTCGGTACTGTGGATTGAACCTAGAGGAATTCTATCACCAAGCTATACCCCCAGCCCTTTAATTTTGTTTTGTTTTGTTTTGAAATAGGGTCTTGCTAGGTTGCTGAGAGTCTCACTAAATTTCTGAGGCTGATCTTGAACCTGCAATCCTCCTGTCTCAGCCTCTTAAGTATTGAGATTGGAGGCATGTGCCACCATGCCCAACTCAACAAAAAAATTTTAAATAGTTGTAATTTGTCTTTTTATCCTCTTCACATGGGCTTTTACAAAGCAAATTTTGACAGAGTCTAATTTTTCCCTATAATGGATCATGCATTAGTGTCAATTCTCAAAACCCTTTGCCTAAGTCTAGATCTCAAAGATTTTCTTCTATGTTTTTTTCATAAAAGTTTTATAGGTTTATGTTTTTTACATTTAAATCTATACATTTTGACTTAATTTTGTATAGGGCATGAGTTTTAAATAAAAGTTTCTTTTTGTTTATTTTGATTTTGGGTTATTTTTGTGTGGGGGGTATTTGTTTGGATTTTGTTCTGTGGCTAAAATTGTATTCTCTCTCTCTCTCTGTGTGTGTGTGTGTGTGTGTGTGTGTGTGTGTGTGTGTGTGTGTGTTACTGTGCTACTGAGGATTGAACCAGGGGCTTTCTCTCTCAGAGCTACACGCCAATCCTATTTTATACTTTTTATTTTGAAACAGGGTTTTGCTAAGTTGCAGAGGGCCTTGCTAAGTTGCTGAGATAGGCTGCAAACCTGAGATCCTCCTGTCTCAGCCTCCTAAGTACTGGGATTACAGGCATGCACCACTACGCCCAGCTCTCCAGCACTTTTTATCGAAAAAAAAAATCCTTTCATTTAATTATTTTACCTCTGTCAAAAATCAGTGTGGTAACCAACACAAAACTGAAGAAGAACAAAATAGATACTATCCAATTTCAAGTCTCACCATAAAGCTACAGTAATCAACTGTGGTCTTAACAAATGAATATACAATTGGATCAATGGAAGAGAATAGAGAGCCCAGAAATAAAACTGCACAAATAGACATATATAGTTAACTGATGTTTGGCATAGGAGCAAAGGCAGTGGAATGGAGCTAAGAGAGTCTTCAATTTGTGGTGCTGAAACAACTGGAAGTCCACATGCAAAAAAAAAAAAAAAAAAATCTAGACATAAACTTTACACTCTTGACAGAAATTAACCCCAAATAGAACATGGATCTAAAATTAAAATGCAAAACTGAGTCTCCTAGAAGATAATGTAGGGGAAAACCCAGATGACCTTGAGTTTGGTGGTGACTTTTTAGATATAACACAAAAAGGTATGATCCATAAAAGAAATAATTGAAGCTGAGTGTAGTGGCTCTCACCTGTAATTCCAGGGAAAGCTCTTGAGCCCTCTTTTGACTAAGTTTTGTCTTTTGAGTCTCTTTTCAGCAGCCCTAGCCCAGTTTTACCACGAATCTTGCTAAATCAATTGTAACAAATGTACACCATTAGTGCAAGATGTTAATAATAAGAGAATCTTTGAGTCTGGGAAGGGGATAGGGGGCTTTTAGGGATCTCTACTTTCTGTGCCATTTTTCCATAAAACTAAAACTGGTCTAAAAATAATAAAGTCTGTTAAGAAAAAATCAGTCGGGCACATTTATATGGATGTATTTTTGGTTTTCTTGTCTGTTTTATGTTCCACAGATCTATGTGTCCATCACTGTGCCAAAACCACATAGTATTGATTACTGTAATGATATAGTAAGTCTTTTTTTTTTTTTTTTGCAGTACTGAGGGTTGAACCCAGGGGCATTCTACCTCCAAGCTACACTCCCAGTCTATTTTGTTATTCTTTATTTTGAAATAGGGTCTCACTAAGTTTTGGAGAGCCTCACTAAGTAGCTGAGGCTGGCCATGAACCAGGATCCTCCTGTCTTAGCCTCCCAAATACTGGGATTACAAGTGTATACCACCACACCTGGCTTTGTCCATTGACTTTTAATGTAATTCTAACATATTAGGGAAGATGTCTGTCATTTTATTTTTTTTTTTTTTTATGTGTTGTTTTTCTTTTTCTGTCTTCCTGTGGGTTATTTGAATTTTTTAGAATTCCATTTTGACTTATCTATAGGGTTTTTTTGTTGTTGTTTTTTTGGTGATACTGAGGATTGAACACGGGGCATTCTGCCTCTGAGCTACACCTTTAGCCCCCCCCCTTTTTTTTAAATTTTGAAACAGGGTCTCTTTGAGTTACTGTGCACTGACCTTGAACCTGTTATCCTCCTGTCTCAGTCTTCCAAGTACTGGGATTATAGGCATATACCACCATAACCAGCTTATCTATAGTGTTTTAAATGGTTTTTAAATGGTTGCTCTAGACATTACATTTTTATACACATGCAGTGTGATTTGTGTCTTGCAGAACATATAAAATTTGTTGATTTTTAAAATTCTAATAGAATAAGTGCCCTTAGAAATTGGGAAATTGATGTCATCTGATCAAACTTCAGGGGAAAGATCTCAAATTTAAGATTGCCTCTCAAATCAAAAGGACTTTGAAATGGCTGCAAGGTGAAGGCATTTTAGGTCACTGGAATATACCATCCCCGAAGGAGTTGCTGCAGGGCCTGGACAAAGGATGAAATGCTGATATTGAGCATTAGGAAGGCCAGGCAATGTTCAAGCACAACAAACACTAGCCTTGTGCTGGAGCAAGATCCTGGGGGCCCACCTCTTGGCCCATTACATTGCTATTTTATGAGGAAGTTCAGGGTACCTAGCAAGAGAGGGCAGTGTAGTGAGGGAGCATTTGAGGCTTTGGGTAATTGTTTACCGACCACAACAGAGGGAATTTAATACATACTAGACCATATGTGATGGTACAGGTCTTGAGATTGAACAAGTGTAGGTAAAGTGCTTACCGCAAAGCCTGGAACTTAGAAAGTGCTTAGTTAATGGCTGTAATTACTAATACTGCTTCCTCCTTTTCCTTCACCTTCTTTCCCCTTCTTCCTCCTCCTCTTCTTCCCTCTTCCTCTTCCACTATACTGCTTTATTCAAAAACAATTGAATGTAAAGCTTCTTTTCTGTCCAAAATTTTGGTCACTAATGAAACTAAACCAGGGGTTTCCAAGCTTTCTTGTGTCTCAGTAACTATTTCATGCTGTAGGCCAAAAGAAATACTCAACTGTTTTATTTTTTAAACCTAACAAGTGAACAAGTATTTATGTCCTACAACTTAGTAGCCATGTGGGAAAAATTACATAAGTTGAAAGGCAAAATAATAATTCATTCTTAAATAGCAGTAGTACAAGTAATATATTACTTACTAATGTGCTTATGTGTTGTTGAACACTGCACAGTTTCTCCAGCCCGGGAATCAGGTGGGATCATGCCATACTCTTTTTCAATCTAGCATAATATTAGTGTGGTACTTGCTCTTCACCATAACTCCCCAACCACCACCTCTAAACCAGTCCTTGAGAGAAATGTAGCTTGTCCTAATGTTGAAACTGTGAACTCTCTTGAGGTAGTAGCTCATATAATGTCCAAGGTATTTTTCCCTTGGAATTTAAAATGTGCCTGGCACATGTGAATTTGTTGCAGTGCCCCATGGTTCCTTGGTACACAGTTTGGAGAACTATAGAACTACACAGTAATTATTAATAGTTGGAGTTAGCTAAAGACTAAAAAGTCATAAGTCAAGGGATCAAGTCACACACCGTTGACTTTACTTAGGGTTTCACAAAACAAATGGTCATTTGGGCTAACTGTCCATGCTTTTTTAAGTTGTTGATTTTGAATTTTTAAGAGAAATGAGAATGAATTGGGAAAAATGATCGATCGTTAGTTTAAGTCAGTATTAGGAGCATTCTGTTTGCTGAAGCTTAATTATTTATTAAAAAGATGCAATATATTATGTTAGTTTTTTCAGATAATTAATATTTTAATTATTGTATTATAAAACTTCACTCTTGCTGAGAGTGGTGGCACACGCTTGTAATCCCAGTACTTCCCAGTATTTAGGAGGCTGAGACAGGAGGATGGTAGGTTCAAGGACAGCTTCAGCAAATAATGAGACTTCCAAAATAGGGCTGGGGGTGTAGCTTGAAGGTAGAATGCCTCTGGGTTCGATCTCCAGTACCACAAAAAAATAAAACTTTACTCTTTTTTACCTAAAATCGAATTTTTGTATCATTGATCTATTGGTGGATTTTCTCTATTTCTTTTAGATCTAGAATCCCTGGATGTGATGTTGGCATATCTGGTATTGTGGAGTAGAAATTACTGTCTGATAGAATTAAGGAATTTTAGAACATAAGATAATTTTTAGGTAAACTAGGACCACCCTCTCATTTTGCTGATGAAGACATGTAGATAATATATAATTGAATATTTTTTAATCCAGTTTGATAATTTTTTGGCTTTCAATGGAATGATTTGGCCCACTTATATTTAATGTAATTATTGGTGGTTAAATGTATTTCTACCATTTTGCTATTTGCTTTCTATGTATCTGTTTTTGGTTGTTAAATTCCTTCTTTGCTGCCTTATTTTGTGTTAAATATATATGTTAAGTGTGATATTTTACTTCATTTGTTGGTGTTTAGCTCTACTTTTTGAGTAATTTTCATAGTGGCTGTTCTGGGAATTATAAAATACATGTTAATTTAAAACAATTGAGTTCTGCTTAATACTAACTTAATTTCAATTATATTAGAAATTTTGTTCCAACAGAGCTTTTCTTTCCCTTATTAGTATGATTATTGCCATATTAATTATATTTTATATGTTAAAGCCCTTAAATTTTTATGATCATTGTTATATGCAGTTGTCTATTAAATCCATTTAGAGAAGAAAATAATAAAAAGTATATTTATAGTGTCTCTTATATTTATCTATGTAATTATAATTATTGATACTATTTCTTCATAAGGATTAAAGTTATTGCTATGTAGTTTCATTTCTTTTTCTGCATGAAGGACTTTAGCAAATTTTTTGTTACTGTACTTTTTAATCCCAGAGTTTCTATTTAGTTCTTTTCTATAATTTCTCTTTCCTATTGATATTGTCTATTTGTTGAGGTGCTATTTTTCATATTCTTCTTTAATTCTTTAAAAATAGTTTCTTTTAATTCTTCACACAGCTGATTTCCAGTTTGTCCACAAAGTTCAATATTTGGGCCCCTTAGAGACTATGTCCATACTCTCAAAATTCCACAAGAAGAACTACTAAACTCCTGGTTCTTTGCATGTCACATACCCTTTTGTTGAACATTTTACTTTTTAGAAATATATTTTAATAACTCTGAATTCATTACTTTATCCACACCAGGGTTTGTTGTTGTTTGTTCAGGGGCTTTCCTAGGCTAGTTCTATAGAGTCTGAATTCCTTGCAGTCTGGTGCAATTAAAATTTCTGCCTTTAAAAACAAAACAAAAAAAAGAACACACACACACACACACACACACACACACACACACAAACACATTGTTTATTCTTCTAAGTTTATGTTCCTGGGATTTCCCCTGTGTTTGCATAGCTCAGTAGTCAGACATTGACTAAGTGCTGAATGGATCCTTTTGTGGATTTGCATATGCCTTCAAAGTTCAAGACTTAGGCTTCATTTCCTGCTTTTACTGCATGCTGAGGCCAGTAATGGTTGAATAAGCAATAGGGGTCCCCAGTAGTGTCTCCCGAACATGCACACAGTCTTCCAAATCCCCTTAGAGCTTATCAGAACTTTTTAATTTTTTTCTTTTTGTGGGCTGGGGATGTAGCTCTGTGGTAAAGTGCTTGCCTAGCATGTGCCAGGCCTGGATTCTGATCCCCAGTACCACAAAAAGAAATGTGTGTGTGTGTGTGTGTGTGTGTGTGTGTGTGTGTGTTACTGAGATTGAATCCAGGGCCATTCTACTCCAAGCTATACTCCCAGACCTTTTTACTTTTTGGGTTTTTTAAATGTGATGCATTGTAACTTTACATCTTATTGAGGTACAAAATGTCAGAAAAATACATGCACATAGCTTATTTTTTGTTTTGAAACAGGGTCTTGCTAGGTTGCTGAAATTCTTGCTAAGTTGCTCAGGCTGATCTTGAACTTGCTATCCTCCTGTCTCAGTCTCCCAAGTACTGGAATTACAGGTGTGGGCCACCATGCCTGGCCAAGAAAATTATTTTAAATAGACACATCATAATTGTTCATATGGCATGGTAGTTCAACATATGTATACAATATATATACAAGGTAATTTAGCATTTTCATCTCCTTATAGTATCTTTGTGTTTGAAACCTTCAACTTCTCTCTTCTAGTTCTACATAAAATATATAATAGATTGCTGTAGACTACTCAAAGCTTTGACAGAGTTTGTCAAAGTTCCCTATAGCTTTCTTGTTCCCTCTGGCCTATCTGAAATTTTTGCTTTTCTCTTATGGCTCAGGCCATAAGCAAATGTTGCAATGTTGATCAGATTGCTTCTGATTGCTATTCTCTTAGAAAATATACAGAGACAGGTTTTCTCTGAGGTTCTCCAAGTCAGGTCAGTTCCTTCCAGAAGCAGCAAATCCTCATGACTACTTTACCACAGTGCTGACACTCAGAGAGAAAAGGATAAAAGTATCAAAAGAACATAAGGAATAGCATGAACAATTCTAACTTATTTGTAACTAGAGTTCCAGAAGGATTGTAGAAAAAAATATAGGGAAGAGATCATTTTTGAAGAGGAAATGACTGTAACTTTCCCCAAACCGATGAAAGACATCACGCATGATTTATGAACCTCAAACAAGATGAATATATTATAACAACACTATAAAAACAAAGGCTAAAGAAATTTTTATAGTACGTGTGGGGGAATATTGGCTTCAGGTTTTAATTGAACTGGTCCTGACTTTTTGATAGAGTGAAGAAGCCAGAATATAAGCAGTGAAAGTAAATAATTGCTAACATTGGATTATAGATCCACAAAATACACACAGAAAAAATATCCTGCAAAGCGTGGTGGTGCACGCTTGTAATCCCAGCATTCGGGAGGTTGAGACCAGAGGATCTGGGTTCGTCGCCAGCCTCAGCTACCTAGTGAGGCACTCCACAACTTAGTGAGACCTGGTTTCAAAATAAAGAATAAAAAATAGGGCTGGGGGTATAGCTCGGAGGTAGAATGCCCCTGAGTTCAATCCCTAGTACCGCAAAAAAAAAAAAAAAAATCCTGCAAAAATGAAGGAGAAATACAAAAACCAAGAATATACCCCAAACAATTCCACAAGCAGAACTACTATAAAAATTATTCAGGTAGAAGGAAAATGATTCCAGTTAAAAGTCTGGAAATGCAAGAAGAAATTGAAGCCAACTGGAAGAGAATTGTATAGATAAAAATAAATAAATATTAAGGGTATGTAACAATAATTCTTTGTCTCATGTAGTAATATACATTAGCCAGATGTGGTGGCACATACCCGTAATCGCAGTACTTGAAAGACTGAGACAGGAGGATTGCAGGTTTGAGGACAGCCTCAAACTGCGAGACACTCAGTAACTTAGAGAGACCCTGTTTTAAAACAAAAAATAAAAAGTGCCAGGGGTATAGCTCAGAGGTAGAATGCCCCTGGGTTCAATCCCTAGTAACATACACAAACACATAAAACACGCACACACACACACACACACACAGAATTAAAATGCAGGAAAACAATAACATATAAGATAAATGGAATTATAATGTTCCAATCTCCAAGCATTGGATATTATGTGTGTTTACATATTACATATGTTTACGTAATATCTAATTATGTAAAGTAAGTCCAGGATGCATGTAATAATCCCAAGAGTAATTATTAAATGAAAGTATGTAAAACAGAAAAAGATAATAGGATAGAGGTAAGAAAAAAAAAGTCTCAAGAAATTAGAGAAAAGCAAATTAAACTCAAAGGGGGTAGAAGGAGAAAATTTAAAATGATACTCAAGATTTAGAAGACCCAGTATTGAAAATGGTGCTAAGTCTTCCCAAGTTGAGCGATAGATGCAATGCAATCCTGAGTGAGATCGCAACAGATCTGTGTGTGCATAGGTATGTGTGGGTATGCAAGTTGACAAGAGCCTAGCTAGAAAGGTATTTAGGGTCCAGGTGAGATAGGGCACTGTGGACCTTGTTAAGGAGTTAGGAATAAAGTAAATAGGAAGCATTAAGGGTTTTAAGAGCAATATGATTTACATTTTAAAATAAATCATATCACCCAACAATATAAAAATAGATTAAGCATAAAGGGCTTTTGTAATAATCTAGAGACATGATGGTAGCTTTTACTGTCTTGTGGCAATGGGACGGGAGAGAAGAGGGCAGATTTGAAACCCACTTAATAAGTAGAATTTACAAGACCTGTTAATAGATCGAATATGTGCACGTTGGTATAGGGTGGAGTCATGGGTAATGCTTACGTTTCTAATTTAGAAAACGAGTAAATGAGCTGGGCATGGTGGCGCACGCTTGAAATCCCAGCATTTGGGAGGCTGAGATCAGAGGATCCGGGTTTGCGGCCAGCCTCAGCTACCTAGTGAGGCCCTCCGCAATTTAGTTAGACCCTGTTTCAAAATAAAGAATAAAAAAATAGGGCTGGGGGTATAGCTCAGAGGTAGAATGCCCCTGAGTTCAATCCCCAGTACTGCAAAAAATAATAATAATATATAAGAAAATGAGTAAATGGTGTTGAATTTTGAACAATATAATCATAATCTTATGAATTTCTCCTGCAGTTCCATGTAGCCCAGAAGTAGGAATAGAAGTAATATGTAGATTTGTGCAGTGGTAGAAATTGGCAGAACTGATAGAAAGTCAAGAAGACCAATAATTCTGGGGTAGTAACAAATGAACAGCTAAAATATTTGACCATGAAGCCCAAGATAGTTTCATGGCAAATGACAACAGACTAGAATGTAATTTGAGGGAACTGAGATGCATCAGTGGGAGGTTATGAGGAAGACAAACAGTGAGTTCAATGAAGAGAAAGGGGGAGAAAACAGGATATTAAGATTAAAGATTTAAAAAATAGAGATTTTGAATACATCTTTCCAAGGATATTTCAGTTTGAGACTGAGTTGCCCCCGGTAAAATGGAGGTTATTGGAGTTAAAAAAGATGTCAGAGAATTGTGAGCCCTAAGTGTTAATGGATTTTGCCTGTGGATGACTAAGATTCCAAAAGTGATTGCAGAAGATAACTCATGAAAGAATTGAGAGCCAGATACTACAGTTAGGAAAACTCCTGAATAAAAAATTTGAAGGTTGAAAAAGTTGACTCGTTGATGTCAAGAATTGTGTTTCATTCATCTTTTCTTTTTCTTTCTTTCTTTCTTTCTTTCTTTCTTTCTTTCTTTCTTTCTTTTTTTGGTATATAGCACATCTGGAACATAGGAAATGTTCAACAAATATTTGCTGATTGAACTCATTTTATTGACTTTCTTTCCTCAGAAATCATATTTATACTTACTATATACTTGCTAGACAACTATTTCAAATTGAGTGATCAGGGGATGAAGAGGTTATGTGAAAACTAGTGACAAGAGCAGCTGATCAAGATCAGGAGAAAGAACATCACAAGGAATGCAAGCATCTGCAGCATTACCTTAACCAGTTAAGGCCTAAGAGCAAGGCTCGGCCTGCTAAATAAGGGACATGTGACATTTCTCGCTTACATTATTTTATTCTGGAAATTTGGGCTTTGCTTTTAAAAATTAAGAAAAATTTTCTAAGAGGCACAGGATGCTGAACGGATTGAGTCATCAGTGACGGCTGAGGGGAACAATACATCAGCCTATCTCAAAGGGATACTCATTAACTCTCTACAAATACCAGCAGCTGAGTCAAGAGAACTTAGGTTTCTTATCATAAAGCTTTAAGACAGAGAGCTTGCCAAACTCCCCGCTTACCTAAAACTTATTAACTAGCTATCTTCTAGCTGCCTGAGCAAATAGGAAAGATTTATCTAATGAATAGTTTCTTCTTTCCTATTAACCTTCACCCCTGCTCCTCTTCACTGTTAAACTCTAACCCCGTTCTCACACTAAAAAATAATTCATTTACACTTTTGTATTTTTTGTAAACTTCTGCTGCTCACCTAATCTTAGCAAACACTATGGGAAATAGCTTTTCTAGCTAAAAATGTACCCACTTAACTTTAGGGAAAAACAAGACTGTAAAAATTCCTGTTTTGTATACCTTGTTGTAATGAGCATAAAAAGCACTCATAAGACGAATTAAACAGATGCATCTTAACGACATTGTGTGTAATCGTACTCTCACACTCTCGACCTCGTCCTCAATCTCCACCTAAGGAGGGACCCCTAGACTCTGCTGCTTTGAGAACTGGCTCTTAGCAAGCATCCTGTCCAGGAACAAGCATGCCGTGTTTGAAAAGCAAAGATGGTGTGAGAGGTGTGTTGAAGTGAGGTTCATCCTACCCCAATTAGAATGGCAATCGTCAAAAAATATAAACAATACTAAATGCTGGTGAGGATGTGAGGAAATGGAACTCATACACTATTGATGAGATTGCGAATTAGTGCAGCTGCTTTGGAGATCAGTGTGGAGATTACTAAGAAGACTGGGAATGGAACTACCATATGATCCAGCTATATCACTTCTGGGTATTTTTCCAAAAGGATGGAAACCATAATATTGTAATAATATGTGCATTTCTATGTTTATATCAGCACAGTTCACAATAACCAAATTATGGAACCAACCTGGTGTCCATCAACAGATAAATGGATTATGCAATCATGGGATATACACATAGTGGAATTCTACTCAGCCATTAAAAAGAACAAAATTATGTAATTTGTAGGAAAATGGAGGGAATTAGAGAATATTATGTTAAGTGAGATTAGCCAGTTACAAAAAACAAAGAGTAATATGTTTTTCCTCATATGTGGAAGCTAGCGAGAAAATAGGATAAACGGAGACTCCAGACAAAGGAGGAGAAACCCTCAGTAGAGACTGGATGGAGAGGGCCTAGGGGAGGGAAGCAGTTGGGAGGAGGGAGATTTGATGAAGGAAATATTTCAATGGACATGATGTACATCTACTAAGTTATCAATGCCAATCTCAATATTGGGTACAGGAAAGGAGAAGGAATGGGGTGGGAGCCAGGAGGAAGCTTACCAAATGCTGTGCACACGTATGTCCCTATCACTCTCAATTTCACCATAATATATGATTACAATGCACCAATAAAAATGAAAAAGATCCTAATGCACATGATGTACTTTCCCAAACATATCAAAATCAATTATTACACTGAACTTGAGAAGGAGGGAGGGTGAGGGAGTGGGGCAGGAATTGGGGAAGGTTTAAATGAGAAATATGTGCATGTATGTCTTTACCAGCTTGTACCTAACAAAGATGTATGATTACCATGCACCAATAAAAAAATGAAAAAGAAAACAAGAAAGCAAGAAGACTAGTGTAATTGAAGCTTAGCAGTCATGGAGCCAAGGGTGATAAAAATTAGGTTAGGCAAAATCCAGATCATGTAGTACCTTATAGATCAGGTTAAGTGGTTTGAGTTTTATTCTGTTTGCAATGAGAAATCATGGAAAGTTGTAGTTAAGGAATGGATCAAAATTTGATCTGTTTACTTGGATCTATTTCATTAACATACTATTAAACTTCATCCTTAGCTGAGTATAGAGGCACACACCTGTGATCCCAATACTTGGGAGATAGAGCCAGGACGCTTGCAGATTTGAGGCCAGCCTCAGCCACTTAGTTAGGCCCCATCAACTTAGTCAGTACCTTGTTTCAAAATAAAAAATAAAATAGGGCTGGGGGTATAGTTTGGAGGTAGAATGCCCTGGGTTCAATCCCTAGTACCACAAAATAAAATAAAATGAACTTCATTGTTTTTCTAGTCTTATTTCCCATTATTACTTTGCACAAAAATCAGGCTACTTATCATTTCCCCAATCATATTTGTGTTCTCCTGTCTGTCTTTTTATCTTAGAACCTGGATTTCTTTCTCATCCCTTGCTTCATGTCCAAACTCTAGTCATTTTCAAGATCAAGCCTAAAATGCTATCTACTCCATGAGTTCTTCCCTAATCCCCATGACTAGAAGTAGTCTATCCTTTCTACGCACTTCCATAGTGTTTAATAAGTTCCTTTGGTATATAGGTCACATTCTATCTTTATTAAACACGATTGAGATAATGCATGTGAAAAGTAATACTCTAAGCAAAAATATTATATTGCTATTTATTTAGATGATAGTTATTTGTATACATGCCTCATCTTCCTTTAGATTCTTTATTTTAACCAACAATTCCTGACATAATACCTTGCATGAAGAAAAGAGGAAAGAGAGGGAGGAAGAGAGGAGGAGAGGGAAATAGAGAGAGACAGAGAGACAGAGAGAGACAGAGAGACAGAGAGAGAGAAGAGAGAGACAGAGAGAAGAGAGAGACAGAGAGAGACAGAGACAGAGAGAAACTAAATTGTAAAGGAAAAAGGAATCAGATAAACTTGTATAGAAATTACCAGAACCTAGGTTTGCCAACAGGAACAAAGACTTCCTTTAGATCAAAGATTATTGTTCCATTCTGGGATTATCTAATTATAATAAAAACTATTGTCATTTGCATTAAATTCCAATTCTCCTGGGTTTCCTCTAATTTCACAGGTCATATGTCTCATTGTCTTTTCTGCATTCTCCTTTTTTCCCTAGACCTTAATGTCAGAGGACCCCAGGGCTCAGTTCTTGAACCACTTCTCTATATTCACTTCCTAGGAAATCTCATTCAGTTTCATGGCTTTATATATCATTTATATGTTGATGATTCTCAAGCTCATATTTCTAATCCCAACCTCTTACCTGAACTTCAGACTCATATATGAAACTGCCAAATTAATGTTTCAAATTGGATACCATTGGCAACTGAAACTCAACACACCCAAAATAGAATTCTTAGTTACTTTACAATTCAAATCTATTCTTACTTTAGTTTTTCCTTCATTAAATTGCACTGTTATTCATTCTCATTATTCAATACAAGTCTAGAAGGCAGAATTAATTTCTTTCAAACTACATATCCCAATCACATTCAAATCACATCAGCCTTAAAGTTTAATTCTTAGTGAAACCATGTCTTCCTCCTCCTCCTCCTCCTCCTCCTCCTCCTCCTC
>PVLC010041859.1:0-13088 GCA_004027655.1 Graphiurus murinus
TATGCAGAAATTACCAAATTCTGTTTCTCTTTAAAATTAAAAGAAAGCTGGGCATGGCGGACAGCGTACTTTTGTAATCCCAGTACTTGGGAGAATGAGACAGGAGGATCACAGGGACAGCCTCAGCAAATAGTGAGATTCTCATTAACTCAGTGAGACTTTGTTTCAAAATAAAAATAAAATAGGACTGGGGGTGTAGCTCAGAGGTAGAATGCCCCTGTATTCAATCTCCAGTGCCACAAAAAAAGTAAAAATAAATAAAACTAAAAGAAACACATGCTATTTTTCTTAAATCATTATTTTTGAAAAATTTATTTATATGTCTTCTACTATACATATGACATTTCCATATTTTTTCTATTTATTGACAATAGACTATCATAGAAATCTTACAAATGGGAACATAGAAACCAGAGAAAGACCACCCTGCTACCTAGGTCTTTTTTTTATTTGTTTAGTGACTATTTTTTAATTCCTGAAATATGTGAGGTATGTATTTTGTCAAATCTTTATATGTTTTGTCACTTCCAATAAAAATTAGATCTCACATCTGTTTCTATTTTGAACATTTTTTAACAGATATGTGAAAATCATAAAATGGATGAGTCCGAAATCTGTGCAGAGAATCTGAGCCTGTGTGTTGGGTCTGGGGGTGGGGAGAACAGTGGGTTCACAGTGGACCCTTGATCTGATAGAGCTTTAGTTAGTCCTGATATCTCTTATTGCTCCAATCAGGGCAATTTAGTTACAAGAATTCTGAGCCTCCTCTATCTGAGAAACTCATTGACTCTTCCAAACCAGAGGAAGCTTATTTAACAAGTCGCCCCATCTCATGCCTCTACAATAGTGTGGTCTTAATTCCAATTCAATCAAAGTCAGTGTCTATTTACTGAAGGCTTACTTCATTAGTTCTGCTTGAGAGAAAAGAGAATTCTTATTCCATCCCATTTAATTAGAAGGTTGGAATGACGAGAAAAGACGGGGGTTTAGTGTAACACATAGTTTCTGAGGAAAAACATGGATCGTAGTAAACCTAAAGTTGGGAAACAGAACACTAAGTGCCACACAGTACACTATCAACAACAAAAGTCACTGCTTGAAACTGCAAAGATGAAATGGACTGAGAATGCTAATCCCATGTAGGAAAATAAGTATGCTTTCTTAGCAGGGACTTTGCTGTATACACATCACTGGTTTTCCAATGGTGTTCAACAGAATAGGAAAAGAAAAGAATATTTGAAAAATGCTATACCATTTTTATTTATTCTTTGAGGAGGTAAGAGAGTGGTAGAGTAGGCATCAGAGTTATCTATGGCCTTAAAAGTAAATCTTCCTGAAGGCTGTCTCCTCTGCAAGTAAGTGAAGGATGTAGCAGTGAAATTTGCTTTTGGTTGAAACTCCTTAGGTAATGATAATGGTCACTTTACTCCTACCTGCCCACTTTACTGAGCTGCTTCACCAAATTCTACAGAGAATATTACTTTGCACATACTCTTCTCATTGACTACAGAACTTAGAATATTCTTATATTTCTAGTGTCTGTCTTTGGGAGGGGGGAAGCGAAATATGACAATTCCCCATGATATGTTTTAAGTTAAATTTCTTTTACAAAGATAAAATTGGATTTCTACCTACTGGTTGTTTTAATGGTAGTCTATTCATGCCTCACAACATCTTAAGTAATAAGTCAAGACCAGAATCAATTTGTCAGTTCCAAATGCTGAGAACAGAGACTCTTGCACCTGGATTTGGTTGGGTGTCTATCTGATCCAACATACAATTGTGGCTATAGTGAGGGAGCTTCACCAATATTGACCTCGCCACCCAGAGAAGATGGGAAGAGCCATGGGATAGGTGGGCAGTCTAAAAACTACAGCTACTTATTAAACTGCCTGTGTTGGCTCTACAGAGATCTGTAGAGTAGTCCTGTTATCTATTGATTTCTATCTTTTTTCAAGTGAATTTAAAATGTTACTGAAAAAGGTCACATGAGCAGAAAAAGGCACTTAGAAATGGTGCTTTTAAATTAAATTTTTCTAAAATAATGATTGTGTGCAGAAAAAGGATATTACCCTTTCAAAGCTACTAGATAATAACTTCATTAATGCAATCTGCGTTTAATTTACATCTGAGTTCTCTAGCAGCCAAGATAACAGGGAATCCTGATAGATTATAGAATTTTATAATCAAAAAAGGAAGAATCAATTTTTTAAAAGACAGCTTTATTCAGGCACTGAACTCTAAAAAGAATCTATGATTTAGGTACTTAAAAAAGATATATCAAGAATTAATAGAAAATTATTTGTATTATGGTTTTGTAAATCATTCTTCATGGGGATGTTTTCATTTCATCTTTCCATGGAAACTGAAAAAGTAACATTCACCTTTAACTCATGTGGGTAAAAGATGTTGTTCTGTCTGAGAATACCTCTAGCAACTCCTGATTTTCTTATCACTACCTGCTGTTGGGTCTGCATCAGGGATGAGCTGGTCTGAAGCTATAGGCTAAGAGGAATAGGATATGAAGTAGTTTTCTAAACAAATAGAAATATAACATAACATCTTCCAGTTATAAATAATTTAAAATTGTAAACTTCACATTACTACCACCCAGTGATCACCACTAATTTCTTAGGCATATCTTTTGAGACTTCTTTTGGTACTGAGAATTGAACCCAGGGCCATTCTACCTCTGAACTACACACCTAGCCTTTTTAATTTTATGCACAATAGTTATTTTTATTGATTTTTATTGGTACATTATAAACAACATGATAGTGAGATGCATAGTGATATATTCATACATCTGTTTCCTTCCCTATAACTTCCCTTTTCCTCCCCTCCCCATACATGATAGTGAGATTCATAGTGGTACACGTAACATAATTGGTTTTTCCTTCCTCAATCTCCCTTTTTCCTCTCTTCCCTCTCCTGAATCCCCTATGCTATTCTAGTTGTGTCTCTCACTTTAATGATACCAATTTTCTGTCCTTCTTTCTCTCTAGCTTCCACATGTGAGAGAAAACATGTAGTCCTAGATTTTCTGTTATCACTGTTATGGTTACATGTAGAATGTGTCCTGAAGAGCTCATGTATTAATGCTTAGAATTGATGTAATTAAGTTTTAAGGATTGTAATCTCATCAATAGTTAATCTGTTGTAATGGATTTACTGGGTGGTGATGTAGACAGGTGGGGTGTGGCTTGAGGAACTGTGATTTTGTCTTTAAAGACTATTCATCACTTTCTTGCTTCTAGTCTCCGTGTGAGAACAGAACCTTGCTCTCTCCATCTCTCTGCATCCCACCACCATGCACTGAGATGTACAGACCCTGGCCTCACATGGACTGAACCCCAAATCTCCAGAAACTGAGAAAATGAATCTTTCTTCCTCTAAGTTTTGTGTTCAGTTGTTTTAGATTATAACAATGAGAATGTTGACCAAGACAATTACTTAGAATGATGTCCTCTGTTTCCATCCATTTTCCTACAAGTGACTTAATTTTGTTCTTCTTGAAGGCTGAATGAAACTTCATTGCATGTGTATCTCACAATTTCTTTATCCACACATCTGTTGCTAGACACCTAGGTTAGTTCAAGAACTTGGCTATTGTGAAACGTGCAGCTATAAACATGGTTATGCATATATCACTACATTATTCTGACTTTGTTAAGAAAAGATGACAAGGAGTGCTACAACTGGGTCATATGATAGCTCCATTCCTAGTCTTTCGAGAAAAATCCATATAGATCTCTGTAGTGTTTGTACTAATATACAATACCACCAACAATGGATAAGTGTCCCTTTCCCCTCATATCCTTGCCAGCATTTATTATTGTTTATATTCTTAATGAGTGTCATTCTGTCTGGAAATGGAATCTCAGTGTAGTTTTAATTTTCATTTCCTTGATTGCTAAAGATGTTGACCATTTTTTCGTATACATGTTGGCCATTTGTATTTCTTTTTTTTGTGTGTGGTACCAGGGAATAAGTCCAGGAACACTATAGCCCTAAGTTATACCACAGCTTTTCTATTCTTAATTTTGAAACAGGCTTTTTCTAAGTTGCTGAGGATGGTCTCAAACTTGTCATCCTTCTGTTGTAGTTTCCCAAGTAATGGGATTAAAGGCATGTGGCAACAGGCCCAGCTGTTATTTCTGCTTTTGAGAAGTGTCTATTTAATTCAATTGCCCACTTATTGATTGAATTATTTGGTTTCTTGATGTTACATTTTTTAGTTTTTTAAAAAAATATATTCTAGATATTAGTCCTCTGTCAGAAGAGTAGCTAGCAAGAATTTTCTCCCATTCTGTAGGCTCTTTTTACACTCTTGTTTCTTTTGCTGTGCAGAAGCTTTTTAAATTTGATGCCATTTATTTCCTGAGCACCAGGAATGTTAGGGGCTCTGTCAAGGGCTAGCTGTGGTTGCAGGGTTTTGGTGATGAGATCCCCAGCAAGGAAAAAACATATGGAGTTGCCATCCAGAGGAAAACAACAGCAGATCTGTTCTTTATATAGAGTTTTGGCTGAAATGTTCACGCCAACATGGACATGCACAACCATGTTGCGTTTTTCCCAGTCATGCTTATATGACTAAGTGCATATCTGCAGCTCTACTGGATGAGTAAAGTAATGTCCTCATCACTGTACCACACTGGAACCCACACTTCATCCCCTACAGGGTAGAAGTACATGACTTGACCCAGAGAGTATTGCATTGGGCCCAAAGACCACAATAGCAATAGAGGGTGCAACAAGTGACTATTAGTTTGTTGTTGTTGTTTACTATATAGGTGGGGATAGTTAATACATATCTCCAGGAGGAGTCCAGTGAGTTCCATAAGGTTATAAGCTGGTCCTCCTGTAAGGTCTAAATAGCCTGTATTTTTGCATTCATCTCCACTTTGTTGTGTCTGCTGTTGGTGATTTGAAATGTACATATAGTATTTTACATGGAGAAGAGCATATGTTCCATCTTGGGTTGCAGTGAGCATATTTAATGTTATTTTATTTCATAAAACCATCTTCTGTGTTAGGGTGGTATTTTGCATATTAAGGATACTGCCAAACAGCATGTTGTGCTTGAGCATGGGTAAGAGGCAGTTCCCATTGGTGGGTTATGAGCCCCATGGTGCAGGTGCTTGTATGTCCTAGCTTTTTATGTAATCATGTTGCTACCAATAAATGGTCTGCGGGTAGTGATACTTGTGCCAAAGCATCTAAAGCATCATTACTGGGGGCTTGTAAAGGCCTATGCCCTGGAATATGATGTATAGTAGCTCTTTTTTAGAGATCCCATTTTTACAGGTCCTCTCACATATTATTGTCCCACAATAGGCAATGCTCAATCAACCATTTTTGTGCTGCCCATTGGGGCTGCCATAAAGTGAGCTTCCACTCGACTGTCCAGCTGTCTGTATAGACATGTAATGGTTTAGGTTTTTTTTTTAATGAGAATTAATCATACTACTTGGAACTTGGCCCATTGGCTGGAGCATCCAATATCAGTTTTATACCAAAACATTTTTACAGTGAGCTATAAGGCCATAGCTGGCCATGTGGGCAGCTGTTTATGACAGGAGCCATCAGTATACCATGCTTTTGTGGGTAGAGAGGCTTTTACTTTTCTATTGGGCTATGAGGTAACTTTTGCTTTTGTGGATTCTGAGAGGGCTATTGCTTGGAAATGTACTGACTCTAACAGAGCTTCCCTTTCCATTTAGAGTTTTGGGGTGTCTTCCACTTTTTTAGACTCTTAAGGAGCTATTGCATAGAATTATACTGGCCTCAGCAGAGTATATAGCTGCTCAGACAAAAAGCTACTAGAAAACCATGCTTGTTGCTCGAAAAATGCATCCCATTTTGTCAGAGTGAGTGTTTAGGCTATGTCTGTCCAGGGGGTCCGAGTTTAAGACCTCAGCCAGCCTTTAATAGGATGGGTGGTTTGTATCATTATTCCTGGTACCTATCATGAATTTACAAGGTAAGACAGCAGCATATATGGCTGCTAACTGTTTTTTTTTTTTTTTTTTTTTTTTTTTGGGGTTTTTTTGTTTTTTTTTTTTTTTTTTTTTGGTTTTTTTGTTTTTGTTTTTGTTTTTGTTTTTTTTTTAACTATGACCAAGATCCAATTGGGCTATTCTTTGTTTTTGCCATAACCTCCATTCAAAACCCGTGTCCTTTACCTAGACTGTCAGCAGGAAAGAAAGGGTCAGGTCTACTATCTGCAGTTTGTGCCTGTGCCACCATCCTCTTGGTGGAAGTGAATGCAGGTTTTTTAGGGGTCCAATTCCAGGTTTCCCTCTTACAGGTAATATGGTGTAAGAGGCTTATAAGCATAGTTAAGTTGGGTATAAATATTTGTCAAAGTCCCAAAAGACTCAGATGTATTTGTATCTGTTTGAACATTTTGGTTGAGGATACATTTGGATTTTCTTTATTACTACTTTGGGTATCACCTTTGTCTTACTAGACCAGATAATTCCCAATAATTTATCAGAATAACCATGTCCCTGGACCTTGTTTTTGTTGACAGCCCACCTCACATCCCTGGAGAGGGATTTGGATGTTGCATGCAGCTGCTTTAAACTTTGTAATTGAATTAGAGGTTAGCATAATACTATGAATATAATGGTATAACAAGACAAACCTCAGGTTTCTGCCAAGAGGCTAAATCCTGCACCACCAAACCGTGACACAAGGTAGGAATATGCAAGTACTTCTGGGACAATACCAAAAAGGTCCATCGGCATCCTTCTTAGATAAAGCAAATTGTTCTTGGTTTTCAAGAGTAATGTCAATGGGGGAAAAGTGTTTGTTAATACTATAATGTAATAGAACTGTCAGTGTATGTGACAGGTGATCCATTAACTTTGAAATGTTGAGTATTACTGCATACAAAGGTGGTGTCATTTTATTTAGATCTTGATAATCCATTGTTTTGTGTCAAGTATCCTCAGGTTTTTGCCTTGTCCATATAGGAGAGTTAAATGGACTATGAGTCGAGTGGAATACACTTGCCTCTTCTAGCTTCAGTATTGTTTGTACAATTTTCTCACTCTCCCTCCCCTGCCCTGTAACTTGTACTGCCATATACTTACAATCCTGATAGCTTGGGGGAATTGTAAGGGAATATGGTGGGGATGTCCTCTGGTGATGGTCTTTACTACATATATCTATAGCCAGAATTTTCCTGTAGTTGTCTGCACTGTTAATCCCTGTAATACATTCACCCCCAGGATGTACTCAGCTTCGGTTTAGGCAAAGCTGTTGCCAGAGCACCAAAAGTATTTTATTGGGCTGGCCTTCTATCTTCTCCTCACAGGGGACAATGGTGTCCAGGAGCTTTTTCTGCCACTGCTTTATCAAGTCCAGCAGCTACTGTGCGTTTTTATCACAGGGTGGCTGCAGAGGTAGCCTTCTGCCAAGTTGTGGTCAATGCTAGCAGTCCCCCAGTCTCCCTTAATCCTCCTGGTGCAGAGGTGGGGTAGGGCCTCCCAAGCTGGAAGCTGGCTGGGTGTATCACTTCCTCTTGGAAGCAGACCTGGGTCTGCTGCACCAGTTTTCCCTGGACCAAGCCAGCCTCTACACTCCTGGAGTCCACACCTCTACCACTGCAGCTGGGATTAGGTCTGGGACCCATGCTGGCTGGCATTGACTGGCTTGAGCCCCGCTACTTTCTGTGTTCTTCCTGGCCTGCAGAACTGCCAATGCACACTGGAACTTGCAGCTCCAGCTCTTTTAAAACCTTCTGGACTTCTGTCTGGGGACATACATCATGCCAATCTTCCTGGTGGGGTCCATGCCATCAGATAGACTGTTATTGGGAGTCACGGGAATCCCGAGGGTCTACATCTCCTCCACCCTGGGTTGTTCCTGCCAGGGCTGCTACTCCAGAGGAGTACTGGGGTTACTCACTTAATTCTGCTGACTATACCAAGTGTCTAGGGCTCTGTCAGGGGCCAGCTGTGGTTGCAGGGGTGGTTTTGGTGGTGAGATTCCCAGAGAGAAGAAAGTCATCATCTGGGAGAGAAAAGGACAGTTTTATTCTCAGAGCTGTTCCTTATATAGGTTTTTGGACAAAATGGCACACATCCACACCAGTGTGGACATGCACAGGTGTGTTGTGTTTTGCCCAGTCATGCTTACGTGAATATCTATGGCTAGGGGATGAACAGGGCCATGTCCTCACCACTGGCCTATACTTTCTTTGGGCCCCCACAAGGGGTATTATTGAGGAAGTATCTACTTGTGCTTATATGTTGCGAAGTTGGTCCTATGTTTTCTTCTGGTAATTACAAAGTTTCTAGTCTAATTTCTAGATCTTTGATACATTTTGAGTTGTCTAGTTTCATTCTTCTCCTTATGGTATACAGTTTTCCCAGCCCCATTTGTTGAAAGGCTGTCTTTTCTCCAATGTATATTTTTGGCATTTTGGCAGAGATCAGCTAGCTGACTGTAACTTTCTTCTTTGTGTATTATTTAGTTTTTTCCATAGTTCTAACTTAGTAGTCATAGATTTTTTTTTAGATTATGCTTATCATGGAATATTTTTATTTCTCCTTTGATTCTGAAGGATAGCTGCAGAGTTTAGCAATCTTGGTTGGAAGTTATTTTCTTTCAGGGCTTAGAATGATATATTCCTGACTTTTAGAGTTTGGGTTGAGAATTGAAGAGTAATTTTTATTGTCCTACCTCTGAGTATGACCTGACTTTTTTCTTTTGAGGCTTTTAAGATTCTCTTCATGTGCTTTGTGTTGATGTTATAGGACTGTGAATATTTCCTCAGTTCTTGTCCACCAAAAGAAAAATTTCATCTGGAGGACGCTGTTAGGTAGCCTTGAGAAACTTTATTGGATAAATTACACAGGAGTATCCAAGACTGGGGTAAAGGGGAGAGGGGGCCAAGAAGAGAAAGGAAGAGAAGCAACCCAAGAGGAGAGCAAGAGATCCCCTGTTGCACGGTGAGCTTTTAAAACCCCCAGAAATCCACTCCTTTTCATGGATATTAATTTTGGGTTTTGCACCACAGCTTAGTGTGGCTGCTCAGGATTGTATCTTGTGGGAAACCTAACGCTGCAATGTAATAGGCTGGGAGTTTCTGATCACAGCTGGGCAGGGCCAGTCTTGCCTTTCAGGAATGCTTTCCTCTGACCCTTTTTTCTCTCTGCCTTATTTCATCTTTCTGTCTAACTACTTAACATTAGGTTTTTAAAATTATAATGTATTATGGAGAGGCTCTTTTTTTATCTTGTCTATTTGGATTTCTGAGTGCCTCCTGAGTATGAATATCCATCTCATTATCCACGTTTGGGATGTCCTCTGATATTATTTTTCTGAAGAGTTTATCTATGTACTTGGTTTGTACTTTCTGACCTTCTCAATACCAATCACCCTTAGGTTTGCTCTCTTAATGTTTATAGGTTTCCTGGATGTTCTGATCATAGTCTCTTATTGCCTTTTCTTTATTACTGACTAAGTGTTCAGGTTGACAAACCCTGTCTTCTATGCATGATAATCCATTTTCCATGTTGTCTAGTCTATTTTGTCATGGGGTGACACTTTATGCTAATTTTCTATTTTGACTAACTGTGTCTCTCATTTCACTCAGAATTTCTGTTTAGTTATTTTCCAGAGTTTTAATTTCTTTTCTGATATGTTCTTTCACATCCTGTATACTCTCTCTGAATTCGTTCCTTAGATAACCTTTTAGACCTTTGATCATATTAAAGATAAAATTCCCCTTCTGAGAATTTCTATCATCAAATTCAGTTCTTGGAAGATTGTAAGTTTTTGAAGGCATCTTGCTAGCTTGTTTCCTCACGTTTTCAGAGATCTTAGGTTCACTCATATGTTGAGATAGATTCCTCTTCTTTTATGTAGGGATTCTCCACAGAATCTTGAAAGAGGCAGACACTTGGCAGCCCAGGTAGAAACAATGAAGTAGGATGTGAAACAAGAGAAACTGAGCAGTACTATCACATTCCTCGGATTCCTAAAGTTTGTTTTCTACAATCCAGTCAATCTTTCTGTTTTAGCTCCTAGGTTTTCTTATGAAAACCTGTGGAAGCAACTTGGGCTATGGTACATCATCCCTGAGGAGAGCATACCCACACAGTTTCTTCTCCACAAGCCATTAAAAAAAATGTGCCTTTTTTATTTTGAAATAAGGTCTCACTAATTTGATGAGGCTCTAAGTTGCTGACCTCAAACCTGTAATCTTCCTGTTTCAACCTCCCAAGTACTGGAATTACAACTATGCACCACCTCTTCTGGCTCTTTTTGTGTGCACTGTTTTTTGTAATTGTTTTTTGAGGTTGGGGGATGAGGGCAACTTGCCTTTTTTCCCAATCAATTGTCTTCATCTTTGCATTTCAATCACTTTTCATTTCATCTAATACTGAAATCACACTAAAATTCATCCACTTGTCCCTAAAACACTTTTGTCAAACCAGGATTTAAATGAAGAAGATTTATTGCATCTGGTTATTGGGTCCCTTTGGTCACTTTGAGTCTAGCATAGCCTTTTTATTATGACCCAAACTTGTTGAAAGAACAGAGACAATAGTCCTGCAGAGTGTTCCACTGTTAAATTTGTCTGGTTATTCAGATCATGAAGTGGAGGTAGGGATAGAAAACAAAGGGATACCAATGTCATCTTGCACAGGTCCTATTCTAAGCTAGAGAGAAGGCACTCATGTATGCAAATACTGATCAGAGTGATTTCTGGCAGGGGAGTTTCAGAATAGTCTAAATTCCAGGTAGATCAGTCTGGGCACTGGTTGGCAGGGAAAGTTCCCTTTCAGGAGTTTGTGATTATTAAATTGCAGTCAGAGGAAAGAGGGTGGGGAGCAGGCAGTGGGCCAAGACTGAAGCAGGAATTAGGTGGAGAGCTATTTACTGAAGCATTTTGCGCCTTGCAGAAAACATGAATCAGTGGCTCTGATGACCAGGGTCTGGCTTTCTGCAGCAGCCTTAAATGAGAACAATTATTCCACTTGAGAGACAAATTTCCTGGGAGAGGAAGGAACTTCTTTCTCCACTGGTGCTAATGTTTGCATTTTAGAGTGGCCTTTTCGGAAGGGCATAATTTATTGAAGGGTGGTAACCTATTCATCTCTGAATCTGTAGCATTTGGCATGGTCCCTAATACAAAAGGGATGACATTTGGTGGTGTTTGACATCCCTGATGTATAATCATGAGTAGCTATTTAGTTCTGTCTTAAACCCAAGCAAGAGGAGTCGTTCTTTTTGAGGGCTCTCTGTTGGCCTTCTCCACCCAGGCCCTTCATTGTGACAAGGCTTCTGGGCCATAGAGGTGTGCCAACTTTCTAGACTATGCTGTAGCTACATGGGCCCTGGAATTCACTGCTCACATGGCCACAGACACCCTTTGAGAACTGGAACTGATCTTCTGGCAGGTCTAATCTCCTGAGTCTGGCTTTGTATACCTCCCTACAGACTGGCCACAGGACCACTGGTTGCAGGGACTGTCAGTAGAAATTAGGCAGAGGATCAGGGTGCCCATATGTGACCTCACAAGACACCCTGAGATTTAGGGTGGAGCTAAGATGGAAAAAGAAATGAGACAGGCTACAATCCCAGACTAGCTCCCTTCAACTCTGTCACATTCCAGCTAGGAACTCTGAGAAGTCTAAGAGTCCTAAGCCACCTTCCTTCCAGCTAATTATTGAGGCACATTTGTCAAGGTAAGAGGCTAAGAGGATACCATATTTGATTAATGGTATTAATGGTATTTTGACGTATAACATTTAAGTATTTATGGCCTCTATTTATATTCTTAACCCAGGCCTGAGATCACTAGGGATGAGCCTGCAGCTACTTCATATTGCAGAGGGAAGCACTTCTTAGGGAAAAGGTTTTTTTGTTTTGTTTTGTTTTCCCTACATCTTTCCATATAAGGTGTAGTGTCAACTAATCTGCTAGAGCCCACTGTTCCTGAGTAAGCTGAGCATTGGCCTGAGAAGTTATTCAAAGTCAGGGTAATTTTTCACAGCTTCCAAGTTCCTCTCTGACCACCATTATGACATGGTCATCGTGAACTACCCTGCAGCTTGAGAAATAGTATAGCCTCACCGGAGCTCCCCTCAGCTTAGTTTTTGGATATTGTATTGCTCTTCACCACCTCAACCAGGAGCAGAGAAATATAAAGTGCAGTATCAGAAGAAATATAAAGAAAGTAGCTATTAATTCCACTGCATTAAAGACCTTCATAATGGACAAGTATAGGAAACATAAAAATTATTATTGTCACTTTTATGAAAATATTTCAATATTTTTGCTCTCCATTAGAAGCAATGGCCAAAAGATGACTTGACAGCTGATTTTAGGAGATATAACAAATAGTTAATACAAATCAAACTAATATTTAGAAAATCAAACACTAGAAAGGTGCTTTCACAAAGGAGAAGGTGGAAGAGAACACTTCTAGCTTATCAGCTATATTTTTATTGAAAATGAAATGAAATATTTTTACTTTCATAAAGCAGAGGATATTTTTTAAAAAACATGAATTACACATCTCAGCTATATCAGAGTCATTTCTTACAATAATTTTGTAAGGAAGAAAGATCATGTGCCAGCAAAATTCTATCTTTAGTTTGAAATGCATTTATGTATTATGTGTGTGGTCAGAATAAAAGGACTTGGGGAATGGAGGGAGAGTTTCCTTTGAAATGTTTTAAGAATAAGAGAAGCCAATGCCCAGATCAAGTTCGTTCTCTCTCTCTCTCTCTCTCTCTCTCTCTCTCTCTCTCTCTCTCTCTTTCTCTCTCTCTCCTATAACATGGTCTTCAGAATAATATTTCATAGGAAGGCTCATAAGTGAAAACATCCGAACCTTGGAAACCTGATCCCTGTTAGCAACTCGACATTTCCAAAAGGGCATCTAAAGACATCATTGTTTGTTCCCAGTGACTAGTTAATTGCATTTTGATTTGGAAATTGCAAACAGATTCCAGTCTCTCGGCTTTTCTACAAGCACAACAATCTTTAATATGGTGGAACCAAGGTTATGCTCATAAATTCCCAAAGAGGTTCATAATAGATTCTCAGATGATTTTTTTTTT
>PVLC010041860.1:0-13174 GCA_004027655.1 Graphiurus murinus
TCTCTCTCTACTTCCAGCCATCATGCCCTGAGGACCTACAGTCCCAGCTGTTGCTTAGAAGCTGGTCTAGCATAAACTTAAAATATCCAGAACTATAAGCAAGTAAATCTTCCTTCCCCTAAAGTTGTTCGTATCAGGTCACAGTGGTGAGAATGCTGACCAAAACAGTTAGTAATCTGTGGACTCTCAGGAGGACTCCTTACATGTTAAATCCAGTCACAATAACAAAAATGCATCCTTGCATACAACAGAAACCCATTTCCCTAGCTATTGTTGAGATGCCTTCGAGTCCTCATTCTATACATTTTTTTTTTTTTTTTTTTTTTTGCAGTACTAGGGATTGAACTCAGGGGCATTCTACCTCCAAGCTATACCCCCGGCCCTATTTTTTTTTTATTCTTTATTTTGAAACCGAGTCTCACTAAGTTGCGGAGTGCCTCACTAGGTAGTTGAGGCTGGCCTCGAACCCAGATCCTCCAGTCTCAGCCTCCTGAATGCTGGGATTACAAGTGTGCGCCACCATTGATGCTACCAATGCATCCAAAGCCAAGGGCAAGTTTGAACTGTTTTTCCAGCAGAAGTGGAAAATTTCCACCAGTCTTTCTCATTCTCCTAATGTAGCTCACATACAAAAAGGGAAAACAGGCTGTGACATTGTCCTGGGCTCACAGAAGTTCAGCCTGTAGCAGTGACAAAGTGAGGGTAGCCCACCCACAATGACCAATTCAATGGTCTCAGCCTTCTTAGGTGCAGATCACTAACTAGACCAAAGATCTTTGTTCGCCTCCAAGAGGGCTATTTCCACAAATTATTCCATCAGTGGCCTTGATGGAGAAAAATCTCAGCACCACCTCAACCTCAAATTTTTCCACCTTATATGTCTCCCCAATTTGGAAGATCAACAATGAATGGGAAAGTTCTCTCTAAACTGTAATCTATCTCCAGATGTTCTGGTGGGAAGAAACCTGAATGATCCCTAACCTCAAAAAAATCCAATCAGATAACCCACAAGACTTTCTTCCTGTGAAACAATATTTGGCATTTAGGGTTAAGCTGTGCAATTCTGAAATACACAAGAGACACACATATATATAACCTTTTATCGTCACTGGCCAAGTGGGCCTCTTCTTACCTAGGACAGAAGTCCCATCTGCCTATGATTTGTAAGTAACCTACTTCTCTTGGAATTAAGAGATTAAGAGAGAGGGAAAGAGAAGTCCTCTGAACAGGAAAAAGAAAGCTATTTTTAGAATTATAAAAAGATCATAAAAAAGAAAGTGTGGCTGATGTGATAGGAGGCATGGCCTGGGCAATAGCCAGTGGCAGAGAGCAGGTGGCCTGACAGATGACAAAGGTAAATACAGGGGTATCCCTAATGACAATGACTCACCCCTTTGGAGAGGGACAGTTCCAGAGTAGGTCATTTCTGGGACAGCCTGTTCAAATTTAGCATCCCCAATCCTGAGGTTTAGGCTCAGAAGATTGGGGTCAGAACATAGAATGACACAGCACATCCCCTCTTGACTCACGCCACACCCACCACCACTAGAGGTCTGACTCCAGATTAGCCGCCAGAGGCTTTCTCTGGAATGGAGGTGACTCAACAACTCTGCTGGGCATCCTGGAATCATTGGAATCACAGCACATCCCACATTCCTAAAACTAAAGTCAAAACATTCTCTTACATAGAGGCAAGTCTGGAATCGGAGTATCTGATCCAGCTGCATTACCCCCTATGTAAGTTGTCGTATTAAGCCAAAAAAGAAAAGGAAAGACAGGGGAGAGACATCTAAGTTCTTCTATTAAAGTCAATAAAACTGGAAGCGAACATAGGAGTCTGAATTTTATGCAAAAAAAAATTTTTTTTTTAAATGCCCTACTGACATTTCAGTGAAATTCACATGCAGCCAAGCTCGAAGGATGAGAGGGAGCAGAGAATTAAGATCTCTTGGAAAAAGCAGAAAATATCACCCAACAAGATTTCACCATGTGCTGGTAAGTTTGTACAAACTTAGTGGTGAGGTAAACCAAATAATCAATGGCTGTGTAACCACCACTCAGTCATTTTCATGGCTCAAGACCCAAAAGCACAGGCCTCTGGCAGTGTCTTAGCCAGTGGCTTCCTACCACTCCACAGTGACACATAAAAACCTTTGCAACCAAAGTATATTCTTGACCATTCTGCCTGGGGAAACACAATTCTATGTACTCCCAGACCTATACAAATGATGCAAATTTGTTTTTAAGATTTTGTTATTCTGGTTCATGTCAACATTTGATATTTTTTTAATTTATTTTTTTTTCAGCACGGATTTTTTATACATACAACAGGGTTACATAGACATTTATGACATATCAATCATTGGCAGATCACGAATAGCACCATTTCTTTGTTTTACACGTATAGCCCACATTCTTAACATAGCCTGGTAAAGCAAACTTTCTAGAGTCATAAAACCATACTCCTTTAGGGTCATATTTTACTTTCCAAGATGTAGGAGGGTCTTTCATCTATGCATCCTTGGGGCAATCTCCAGACTTCGAGACGCCAATGTAGCCATAGCAGAAGAGTCTGTATAATTGCTCATATATGCAGATAGCAACTGCCAGGGGGGAAAGGGCCCAGCTGGGCTCATTTGATATTTAGATACTTTTAATATTCAAAACAATTTACTTTCACATGGACAATGTGATCCATTTAGCAGGGTAAGATGTTAAAATTTTAATCTTTTTGTCATTGTTACTAGGATGTCTCAAATTTTTTCTCCACAAATATTAAATTTAGGATATAGTAAACAGTGATTTAAAAACAAGTTTATTTTGAGAAATATAGCAAACATTCTCTATAGCTGTAACCCATCTTTGTATATAATTGAGTCTGGCAAAGGTACCTTTGAGTCAGAGATTTAAGAACCCATTACTACCAAGCCAGACACAGTGGTACACACCTGTAATCCCAGTACTTGGGAGGTTGAGGCAGGAGGATCACAGGTTCAAGGCCAGCCTCAGCAACTTAGCAAAGCCCTCAGCAACTTAGTGAGATGCTGTTTCAAAAAATGAGACTGAGGATGTAGCTCAGAGGTAGAATCCCCCTGGGTTCAATTCCCAGTAACACACACACACACACACACACACACACACACACACACACACACACACACTTCACTAAGTTACCACAGCATGCTGGCTTTAAATCTGTGATCCTCCTGTCCTAGCCTCCCAACCTCCCAAGTACTGGAATTACAGGTTTGTGCCACCATATCTGGCTTCTCATCTCTTAAATGTTTCAAGTCACAGTCTACATAGCAATCAGAAGGACTTAAATATCTGTCTCTGATGGTACAAAGTTTGGGTTACACACAGATATAGCAAAATTTTGCCTCAATTCAATTTCTCAGTTTTTCTCCCTAGGCCAAGTGCTCAGTGGCTTGGGGTGCATTTGTAGTGTAGGAATACCAGCTTCTAATTGACCAGGTGGGCAGTCATACTTCAGAACTCAGTGGGCTATCCTGCCACATTCACTGTCAATCAAGCTCAGAGATGAGGTCCGAGCTCTAACCAACACTACTCATACTGATCTTGCCCATCTTCAGGAGGGATTCTGGACACTGCCAACCACTCTCTCACCTGCACAGATGTGTTTTTTGTTTTTGTGTTTTTTTGTTTTTTGTTTTTTTGTTTTTTGTTTTTGCAGTACTGGGGATTGAACTCAGGGGCATTCTACCTCCGAGCTATACCCCCAGCCCTATTTTTTATTCTTTATTTTGAAACAGGGTCTCACTAAGTTGCGGAGTGCCTCACTAGGTAGCTGAGGCTGGCCGCGAACCTGCATCCTCTGGTCTCAGCCTCCCAAATGCTGGGATTACAAGCATACACCATCACGCCTGACTCACACAGATGTGTTTGACTGCCACCTTTACAAGTAAAACCTAAGTTTCCAAATTGTGGCTTTATTACCACATGTTCTAGGTGCTATGTGTAGACTAAATGAAAAGAAAATTATATAAATCACACATAGTTATAGACATCATCAAATACTTCAGAATACTACACATAAACCATTTGACTTTTATATTATAAATATAACTTCAGCTAAACTACTTTGGTTGTCATCAGACTGTTCATTAATATTTGGTACCCATCTTCCTGGCACATGGTAGGATTATACTTCTAACCCTCTCTTAAATCCAGCATGGTGTAACATGATTTGGCCAGCATGTTACCAATGTGAACATAAGTGTACCTTCCAGGAGGAAGCTTTAAGAGTCCATGTCTCCTCCCCACAGTCATTTCTTCCTCTGCCTCAGTGATCAGTGATATTCTAAGCTTGTCTCCTCAATCAGCCTAGATTCCTGAATACAGATGACAGTGATACACAATTAATTGAGATACAAGGTGAGCAAGAAATATGTGTGTTACTTTAAATCATTGAGGTTTGGGAGCTATTTGTCACTGTAATATAACCTAGCTGATACACCATAACCTAACTGAAACACTATTTCTTCACAGGAAAGATATATTGAGACACTAAGCAATATGGAAAAACTATAATTTAAAAAGAAGGAAATTTGGATTATATCTATTATATGATGACATATGTGTGATAGGTGGGTATATATATGAAGATAGCAACTTACTAAAATATGTTTTTCCCCTCACTTCCCCCCTATTAAAAAACTCCTCAAAACAATTGGATAATCTGAATTCTCCAAAAATATCAAAAAAAAAAAAAGAGTTCCCTCACTTTAACCTATTTTTCAAAATCATTTGCAGAGTTCCACTTCTTTTCCAAGACCAAGTACATTAATCAAATGCAGAACTTCAAAGGGGCTTCATATTGAGGGACCGAATAGACAAATAAATTAGCTGCCAACGGCTCCTTTGTAATTGAAGAGGGCCAGGCTGACCCAAGGGGAGAGGACTAAATCAGAAAGGGAAACATTCAAGCCCAAACACAGCATCAGGGACCCAAACTGAAAAGCTGACCTACACCCTCCAATCTGCAAGGGTGTTAATTGTGAGCCAAGCCCATGTGTGCTTATGTACTAATAAAAAATGCAAACGCCCCACATCTGATTGATTACTTATGTGGTACAACCATAAAAAAAAAATGCTGGTGTCTGGAGTACATATTGGAACATGAGGGTCACACGTGTTGAGCTCATAAACCCGATCACACGTATTCCACCTATGACCTACGAAAACTGTTCCCCTTGAAATGGTGGGAAATTCTGGAAGGCTCACTTCTTGCTCACAGAAAAAGAATCGCTTGAAGTTTCTCATAAAAACTATTCGAGGTTTCTCCTTTGAGTAAATTTAAAAAAAAAAACTGTCCGTTTTCAAGTTTTCAATCTGCAGAGCTTCTCGCTGGTGACTCAGGGAGCGATGATGTCATATGTTATCCTACAGTTGCTGGGGTGCTCCTCTGTGCTCTCTCTCCAGCAGTTCCCTCTTTCTGTGGCGGACAGTCCTCGCTGGTTTGGTTTCCATCCTTCCTTCCTTCAGCTTCTTCCCAGTCAGCCCAAGCAAACAGCCTCCCTAGCAGGACTGACTGACTGACAGGACAGGAAGTGTGACAGCTGAGACTGCAGTGGGACCCCTGGTGTTTTCCCACCCCCTGTCCTGGCAAGGTTCCCCACAAGTACAAACACACACACACAGCGCTCCCATTGTTGCAGCCCGCCCCAGCCCACTGATCCTAATATGGAATGTAGCAGGAAACCCATGATTTCCTGACACTCGGCAAGCTGGAGGAAGCAAGGAAAGAACTCCATTAAAAACCTCAGCTTCCCTCCTCCATGTTAGAGGCGAGCTGGAAAATGAGGAGGATTTAAGCAAAATTCCACAGGGTCTTCAGCCAAGCTGGAAAGCAGGGAGAACAGAGTGAAACCCTTGGGCTGCTGAGATTTCTAGACTGCCAGGAAGCCTCTAGAATTCTGTGGAAATGAGGGTTTCCTGATTCAAACCGAGAGGGGAAAGGGATAGACCCTTTTTAACAATCCTCCCCCACCAAGTGTGCGTTACCTTTCTTTACCAGTATGGCAAGCACGGGGGCATCTAGCAGCCTGGGTCGCGCCTGTCTGACCCGGGGTAGCCAAAGTAAGGCAGAGTGAACCCAAGCCTGGCACTCGCTTCCAGACCCTTCATGTGCTTTGGAAGCAGCAGCAGCAGCAGCAGTTACAGCAGCTGGAGCCGCCAGCATGAACTGCAAAGAGGGAAGTGACAGCCGCTGCAGCTGCAGGGACACCGAGGAAAAGAAGATGCTCAAGTGCGTGGTGGTCGGGGATGGCGCCGTGGGGAAGACCTGCTTGCTGATGAGCTATGCCAACGACGCCTTCCCCGAGGAGTATGTGCCCACCGTGTTTGACCACTATGCAGGTAAGAAAAAGTCGGGGACTATCTGAGTATCCAGATGTGCAGTGTGGGAGGCGATTCCCTGAGTTCAGAGGGGCCTGCCTGAGTTAGACGTTAGCGTTAGGCACGGGCCTGGCAGTCACCATGTAGATCAGCACAATATACGACCAAGGACTTTGCCAAAGTTGTGGGGAGAGGAGTACACGCGTCCGTTGGTATTTTAGCATCTTCCCCGCTGCCCCTCAGAGCAAATGAAGAGCCCTGGGAAAAGACCCTGATCTGCCCTCCAGAGTTTGGGGCCAGAGGTTTGACTCAACATTTGCCTGAAGATTCTTCAAGTTTTTATTGTGAACATTTTAAAAAGTATTGTAATTGCATCATGATTCTTTCCTATCAAAAAAAAAATAGACTAAACACAAAACTGATGGAACAAATATTTTTGCCACATTTTATCTATACATTTCATGTCATTTTTTAAATGAAACTGCTAAGATTAATAAGTAAGACACTCATCTTTTCTATCACACTTGGTATCAAAATACTGTACTTTCATTTTTCCCCGGGGTTTTAGGTGAGGAGAAAAGTATTAAAAGTTTTTAAATATCAGTCAGGCAATCTGTATTTTGAATTTTAAAAATGTTTCTGATTAATATGTCTTAAAAAGTAAAAAAATACAAGTACAAATAAAAATCTGTATTTTAAAGTATGTCCTGAAAGGACAAAATTGAGAATAAGGCATGACAATTAACATATTATGGCCACAAATTCTTTCGGGAGGGGGTAGTTTTTTAATGTTCTAAAGTTAATTGGTGTACTTCTCAGTGTGATCACATTATCATCTAAATTTTCTAATTTTTATTGACTTTTTCTCTTAGCTTCCAAAACAAATCTTAGGAAGTTTCTCACATGGAAATTCATTAAATTCTCCGAGCTTACAATAGTGTAAGTTTTATAACATTTTTTGAACGTAGTGCTAGTGAATTATCAGAGATTAGGTATTTCGTAAGAAGGCTATTTCTCTTTCTTCACCTTGGCTTTGGGTCAGGTTTACAAGGAGGAAGTGACCCACAGGAAACCAGTGTGAGTGTGTGCTTTGCTCTGTGGCCATTTGAAATCCTCCCTCCATAGGAAGTAGCTTCGTTTCCAGAGCTGGACAACCACCTATGTCTATCCTTCTTCCAACTTGTATATGACTTACCACAGTATGACAGAGCAGACAGGGAGAGACCCACAATGAGGACAGGACCATTTCCCAGCAGGTTTTCTACATTTGCAGAAATTATGATTTTTTTTTTTTTAGGTACTGGGGATTGAACTCAGGGACATTCTACCTCCAAGTTATACCCCCAGTCCTATTGTTTATTCTTTATTTTGGAGCAGGGTCTCACTAAATTGTGGAAGGCCTCACTACGTAGCTGAGGCTGGCCACAAACCCGTATCCTCCTGTCTCAGCCTCCCAAGTACTGGGATTACAAGCGTGCGCGCCATCACACCCAGGTTTATGATCAAATTTTAATGCTGGATCCCTTACACTTTTCTGAAAATATGATAACTATGCCTGGAGAAGAGCATTTTAATGAGAACAGAATAAAGAGAAGAACTGATAGACTTTCATCTTGAGGAAAAAAAAACTATAACATTTATGGCTCTGTGCTTTGAGAAAGTTACTCAGATTCCGGCCCTGAAAACATCATAGTGAAAGTTATTTATTCCACATCTTCTTTCTGCTGTGAAGAGAAAATTGACTAGTACCTTATTTCAAAAATTTTAGGTCAAAGGTAGAACTCAAAAGCTACTAAATGGAGAGGCTTCAAATGTTCAGGAAAATTATGTATCCAGATCTCCATTTATTGGGTGAACTAATTACACTGGTGTCAGGAAGAGAAGAAACCTGTCTTTAGAAATAGTCAGCCTATTAACAAACACCTTAGACATCAAACCAAGGCTGAACCACAGCTAGATTCTGCTAGGAACCAATTATTTTCTATTTCAATTATGTACATACTTATAGTATTTAAGCATAAAAACATTTCAAAGACTTTGGCTGCTGTATTATTTTAGCACCCAAAAAATCACAACCACTGTACTCAGAGCAATCTTTTGTATGTAGTAGGCATCCTTAAACATGATTGCTTTGATGTCCACTTTGTACTCTTTTTTTCTTTTGAACCTAGGGGCACTCTACCTTCAAGCTGCACTCCCAGCCCTATTTTATATTCTTTATTTGAAATAGGGTCTCACTGAATTGCAGAGGGCCTCACTAAGTAGCTTATGCTGACCGCAAACCTGCAATCCTCCTGTCTCAGCATCTCAAGTACTGGGATTACAAGGGTGTGTGACCATGCCCCGCCACTTTGTACTTTTTTAAGCAAGCAAGCATCTCATGTGTTTTCTTTAAGGCCAAAAAGGAAATGAAGACATGAGCCACCTACATCTAGAATCAAAATAAAAGGATCATTTTTACTGGCAGAAGGACATTCTCTATCACAAAAACTCTAGTTGTATTTGCCACCACCCCATTCATGCTCTGGTTGAAGATATATCTATAAACAGTCACATAAGAATTTATAATCAGCCGGGTGTGGTGGCGCATGCTTGTAATCCCAGTACTTGGGAGACCAGAGGATCTGGGTTCGCAGCCAACCTCGGCTACTTAGTGAGGCTCTCCGGAACTTAATGAGACCCTGTTTCAAAAATAAAGAATAAAAAATAGAACTAGGGATGTAGCTCATAGGTAAAATGCCCCTGGGTTCAATCTCCAGTAACACATACACACACACACACACACACACACACACACACACACACACACACACATAATTTACAATCAATTGTAAAAGGATTAAATGTCCTCTTCTCCATTGGTATCCAGTAGCCAGTTCCTGGGTTCTGTGGAACAACTTTAAAGTAACAATCTGCAACCAGTTTTCTGAGTTGAATTCAAAGACAGCCTATCGCGTGAAGATTTTTCCCCAAAAAATTCCCATCCTAGTAAAGTAGAAATGTAATAGTATGGATGGGAATATAACATACAGCTCAAGATAACGAGCTCTGGAGCCAAAGGCCAGTTCTAATATTGGCTATGCTATTTATCCTGTGGCCTTCTGTAAATTACTTCTCTGTGCCTCAATTGTGACACAGTGAAAACAGGTACAATAAAGGTATTAGAGTTGCTTATGAGAAAAAATGATTTAATATATGTAAAGTTCTTAGAACCTCACATGTGTGATAAATGTTAGATTTTTTGGTAGTTATTATTATTTTAAAGTATGTACAATTGTACACAGCTATGGAAGTGAATTAAAATGTAATTAAAAGATGAAGACTACAACAAGAAAAAAATGTAATTCCATGGGTATCCCATAGAAGTGTAGTTTGTGATAGCGTATTTTTCCCTAATGAAATAATTACCACTCTACTGATAATTGATAACTGTGTACATAAAGTTATAGAGTAGGCTGTGACCCTGGAAGGGGAATTATCGGTTTTGCATGAGTGATGTCAGAAAATTAACAACCAACCATTTATAAATCCTGGTTTTATCCCTTCCTCCTAACTACCAGAATACAAAAGTAAATCTCCTCCATACTGCTTTCCTTGGGTCTCTAAGGAGAGTTCCTCACTCCATCTTCAACCCATCTCCAGAAATTTGTGTACATCTCGAGGGTCCATCACTATTGTGTTACAGTTTGTGTGTTTCCTTACTTTCCCATCCCCATTGTGCTGTGAGCTCATTAAAGGAAAGGTTCATGCCTTGCCAAATCCAGTCCACACCTTGGTCTCTCAGAAGGTCTAAAAAGCTCCTTCTCTTAGAAGGTCTCTCTCGGTTTGTTACTATCCTTGAAACACTTTCTGCACTGGGTGCCACATTCTCCTGGTTTTTATTCCGCTCACCAGCGAACCCTTCTCCATCGTCTCTGCTACCTCCTCAAGCTCTTCCCAACCACTCAGTATTGGCATACTTCAGTGTTCAGCCCCTTGAGCCTCTATTTACACTCATGTCCTGGTTAACTGTATCTTGTCTTGTGGCTTAAAACATTATTTATATGCTAATAACTCCCAAATTGACACCTCTACCCCCAAACTCTGAACATTCATATATACTGGCCATTTGGATACCTAATGGACATCTCAAACTTAATCTCTCCAAAGAGAAGTTTTTATGCCCCAAATCCATTCTTCCCTTACAAAACTATAACCATTATCTTCTACATGTGACTCTGAACAAAACTTTGGTGTTATCCTATCTGATTTCTCTTTTCCTTTGACATCACCTTCCTCCTTCACCATTCAATTATCAATTATTATTCTTGCTTCTACTAATTATCTCAATATTCAAAATATATCCCAAACCTGATCACTTGCCACCTCCATTGCCTTTTCTCCTGTTCAAACCACCATCATCTCTCCTCTAGACCATTATAACCACCTCCCAATTTCCTACTTCCAACCTTGTTCCCTATAGTAGATTCTCCACACACCTGGCAGAGGGACTCACACCTTCAACTCTTCCAATCCCTTCCCTGAATGCTCAGACTCCTTCCTTTATCATAGTGTGCACAGCACTCCAGACTTCTCTCCCACCTCAACTCCTAACACTCTTCCCTTAAGTACTTCTGCTGTAGCCCCATTATACACCTTGCTATTCAACAAACACACCAAACTCCTTCTTCCATTGCTCTTAGCCTAGCCTGACCCTTCCCCTAGGTTCTCCTTAGCTTCAGTTATCTAACTCATTGTTCATGTGCACACATGTGCATGCGTGCATGCCCATACACGCACTGTCGTTCTGACCTCTTATTGTGCTATATCTTCCTTCACAATATTTAACACTGCGTGACGTTCTATATTTATTTTCTACCCCTAGCATCTAAAAATAAAGCCTGAGATATAGTAAACTCTCAATAGTCATTGAATAAATTAATTAGAATGTCTTAATCATCCTACTCCCTTCCGCATTCAGATAGTTCCTGGTCCATTAAAACTTTGTAATTCCAGTACTTGGGAGGCTGAGACAGGAGGATGGCAGGTCCAAAGCCTGCCTCAGCAACTTAGTGAGGCTCTTTAGCAACTTTGAGACCCTGTTTCCAAATAAAAAATAAAATAGGGCTGGGGGTATAGCCTGGAAGTAGGTGACCTCTGGGTTCCATTCCTAGTACTACAAAAAAAAAAAAAAAAACTTTGCTGAATAAATGAACAAACTGGTTCAATAGATATCTCTCTAAGAATAAACATATAAAAATATTTTTTAAATTTATTCTTATTTTGAACTATTTTATTCACATTTTAGATAATCCTTTTACTTCTACTATAACTATAATACATTATTTGTCTTTTCCTAAGAGGACAGTGGATCACTGGTCTATTGAACAATGATACTTTATAATGTGTGTCACTTGATATTTCTCAATTTGCATTTGTTTTAAAAGCTAGCCTAAATTTTGGGTGGTCCACCCAAACTCTTGTAATTCTTATATACAGAGCATACTCCTGAGTAACCCCAAGTTCAACTAAGGGCTAAGATTAAAAAGAGTATATGGGAGTGAACTAAAGGTCGAAAGGGTCGCTCCTGTTTTTCACAGTGTATCAAATAAACATCTCTGTGTCCTGCTTCCTTCTCCCTTCAGGATGACTCAACATGTCCTAACAACCTTTAGAATTTTTACAGTTTACCACAGAGCAAGACCCCCACATACACCCTATCCTACCTTTCCCTTTGAGTTGTATAGCTGACCCCCTCCTGGTAAAATCTTCTAATCAATTAGTGATATAAGGATAAAACTTCTATTTTAAGTTTAGTTGGATTGTATGCTAAGTTAGATTGTGTGCCCGCCTTTTATATTTGGGTAAATAAGTATTAAAATAAGCCAAATCCAGTTGAAATCCCATTATTTATGATGTATCTAATTCATTATCTCCATTCTTTGTATTAAAACATATTTTGTCTAAAGATCTCTAACATCCCTCCCTCCTAGGGTTCCTTTGCCAAAAACCATGGAATTTGGAAATTCACTTTATGCCAATATTTGCAAACTCAGCCTATGCAGGAAATTAACACAATTCATGGAAAAGAAGAAAATCCAGCTACTCTATCAGCTGAATGAGGTGTAAAAGGAAGTTGCTTTCATAGAGAACCTAAAATCAGTTCTAACTTTTTCCACCAAATTGAATGGCAATCAGCCCAATGTAAACTCAGTCAGCCAGAAAGGCCAGAGCAGGAGGGGAAATCTAGGTCTAATTCACAGTGGTGAGTCCATGGGGAAAACATAGAAATTTTTAAAAAATGGCTAAAAACAAAGTCCTGAGCCAGACATAGTGGAGCGTACCTGTAATCCTAGTACTTGGGAGGCTGAGATAGGGGGATCGCAGGTTCACTGCCAGCCTCAACAACTTAGCAAGGCCCCCAGCAACTTAGTGAGACTCTTTTTCAAAATAAAAAATAAATAAAATAAAGCTCGGAGGTAGAACACCCCCTGGGTTCAATCCCCAGTACCACACACAAAAAAAAGTCCTAATCTGGGCATGGTGGCACAGGCTTGTAATCCGAGTACTTGGAAGACTGAGATAGGAGGATCACAGGTTCACAGCCAGCCTCAGCAACCTCGTGAGGCTGAGGCTGTCTGCAACTTAGTGAGACCCTGTTTCAAAATAAAGAATAAAAAGTAGGGATGGGGTATAGCTCAGAGGCAGAATGTTCCTGGGTTCAAACCCCAGTACCACATTAAAAAAAAAAAAAGTTCTGGGCCCATAAAAAGTTGTGACATAGTTCTGCGCATGTGGGAAAACTTAGTTGGTAGTCTCTTTTTCACTCTTTCTGAAA
>PVLC010041861.1:0-13192 GCA_004027655.1 Graphiurus murinus
AAAAAAAAAAAGTACTGGGGTAAAGTACTGGAATATTATGACATATTAGTTATATTAAGCAGAACTCTCAATTTATTTTTAAAATTGTGTATAATGAAAAATAAAGTATCTGACAGAATAAGAATGATTATAAGTAGATAAAGGAATGATATAAAATAATTAAGGTAATGGGGGTTATTAAGGATATTATTTTATTTTATATCATTATGGAACAAAGTTAAAATATGTGCAAAATTTTTCTTGTTTTGAAAGATAGAAATATATATTTTTTAGCAATGTGCTGTGGTTTGGATAGGCTTCCCCAAATTGGCCTTTGTGTTCAAAGCTTGGTTCTTTGTGTGGGACTACTGGGAAGTGGTGGAACCTTTAGAAGGTTTGGACTAGTGGAAGTGGAAGAAAATTATGTCACTGAGCCCCGTTCTTCTTGGGGACACTGAGACTGGAACCCTCTTTTTATATTCAGATATAAAATGTCCCCTAAAGAGCTCATTTGATAATATTCAGAGTTGGTACAATAGAGTCATGAGGTTTGTAATCCCAGAAGTGGATAAATTCAATATAATGGATTTATCTGGGAGGTACCTGGTAGGCCCATAGGGTGTAGCTGGAGGAGGTGTGCCCAGGACTGTGGCCTTGGAGATCATATATATGGCTTCTCCTTCCCAGGCCTCTCTTGCTTCCAGCCTCCATGATATAAAGAGTAAAGCCCATGTACTCTCCCTCCCGCTCCCCCTCCATACCCTGAGACCTGTGGTCCCCAGTCTCACATGGACTGAACTCAAAACCATACGGAAATAAATCTTCTCTCCTCTAAGTTACATGGACAATCTTTAGATTATAACTGCAAGGGTGATGACAAATACACTCGTCTCATTTCTGCTTGCTTCCCAGCCACTGTGAGATGAGTAACTTCCTCACAAACACATTCCTGCCATGATGTACTTCCTTGCCACAGACCCAAAGGTAACAGGGACAAGTATCCATGAACTGACCCCTCTGAAACTGTGAACTAAATCTTTCAAGTTGATTATCTCAAGGTTTTTTTTTTTTTTTTTCAGTGATGGAACACAAACTCACACACCATGGTAAATAGATGTATGAAAAATGACACAATGGAATGAATTGTGGGCAAGAGCTTTCTCTAAAAATGAAATAGTTATGCTTTTTGATTTAATTTTTAAATCAGTTTTTAAAAAAAATTTCTAACAGAAAAAAATGCCATTGTCTTAGCCTTCTATGCCTGCTGTAAAAAGTTACCAAAAATGTTGAGGCTTAAAACAAACAAAAATATCATTCTAAATATCAGAAGTCTAAAATGAATCTGGCTATGCTAAAATCGAGGTGCTGGCAGTTCTACCTTCTTTCCTGGAAACTTTGGTAGAGGATCCATTTCTTTGCCCTTTCTAGATTCTACTTGCTCCCCACATTTCTTCCAGTCCCCATTTTTTTCAAAGCTGGCAATCACAGTTCTCACAACTGTGTTTCAAGTACCCCTCCCCTCTTTTACCTCCAACTTACTGACTTCTCTTTTAGGCTGAGAGGTCCTGTGGGTTCACTGGGACCCCCAGGTAATCCAGGTCATCTTCCCCCTTGAGTTCAGCTGAATAGTAACACCAATCCTACCTGAAGCCTCCATTCAACTTTGGGGATCAGGATATCATAGGTGATAGAGGTATTTTACTACCCCTAATGAATTGAATGCATTTCTAGTAAGGCACTCCTTGGGTGAGTTAATGGAGCATAGTTTTATTTATTGTGTTTATTCTTCCCTAATGAGTTATCTTTTGTTCAGAAAATACTTCCATTTCTTCTTAAAACATTGAACACTCCGTACTTTCAATTTCAATCATTTTCCTGTTTTTAACCAATTTTCCTCTGTGACAATTATGACCTCACTTTGTTTCTGTTGTCTATTCCATTCCATCTCTTGCTTCACTGGAATGCACACTGAGGGATGGTGGGTAAAGGAGTGACAATAAACTGCTGAAACCTACTGATTATACCATGAGTAATTTTTTTTTTTTTTTTTACTTTATGCTATCCACTTGTGTCCTAATGAAACCACCTCTATTTGTCATTTTTCCATCATTATAACAACTATCTGAGATAAATTAACTTAAAACAGAGAAAAATATTATTTTGGCTCATTGTGTGAGAGGTTTCAGTACATGATCAGCTGGCATTGCTGCTTTGGTCCTGTGGCAATTTAGCACTTCTTGGCAGAAGTGTACTGCGGACCAAATAGTCTCATCTCCTGAAAACCAGGAAGCAAGAGAGAGAAAGAAGGAGGGACCATGGTCCAAAAAGACTTCCAATTAGGCCCTATCTCCTAATAGTTTTTACAGGCTACACCACCTTCGCATAGCACCTCCTTGGGAACAAGCCTCCACCACATGGACTTTTGAGAAAAATGTATATAAATCTCAAAACTATAGCACCATGGGATACAGAAAGTCATCTGCCAAGATGCCCAGTGTGTTTTCTGTGATGCTCATGTGTGCATTAAGAGCATCTCATATATTTGGTATCCCATTATGTTTTAAGGTGTTTTATTTAAGGAACTTACAAAGAACAAGATGCTTAATTCTGCTGTTTTTTTTTTATTTGTTTATATACTTTCATTTTTTTTCAATTCAGAAATACCAGTTCTGCTTGAAGCAGTAGCCAGACCTGAGACAGACTTGCTGTTTCAAAAATGTCTCTACTGCTCAATCTTTCTCTTGTCCTGAATACATATTTCGTTACAGCTCTGGCTGTTAATTGTAGAGAGAATTCCCATAACATGAGATCAGGGAGAGTCACATGAAGTAGTAGATTCAAATAAGCAATTAAATCTAGCTACACTTGCAGAATCACTGTCACAACTGTCATTCTCAAGTTGCATGCATATGCACACAACTCAGAAGACACATAAGTCCATTTGTGTCCTTAAAAGGCAGATTTATCTCAAAGACATGCTCCACTTCAAAATCAATTAATCTTTGTTCATAAAAGCCCCAACTAGAAATAAACTCCATAAGGCAGGTAGTTTGTATCATTATAGATCTTAAAATAGTGCTTGATGCCGAAGTGTTTCTTAATAGGCATTAATTGAATGGATTGATGAAGGCATCTCTCAAAAGGGAGCTTCAAAGGATGCATTCCGGGAATAGAATGAAAGTAGAGGGGGAGGTTCCTATGATCTGAGAATCAGATAATGTTTCAAGGAAATAGTTATTAGAGCTAGGTTGATCTTTTAATGAATACTTAAAATTTGCATTGACTACTTTTTCAATTTCTTTTATGTTTTTGTCCCACTCTTAATTATTGAAATGCTTATGTATTAATTACTCATTACCAGATATTCCACAAATGTTCAGACAACTAAAATATGTGCTGCACTACAGAATATCACAAACATATGTGCATGAAAATTTCATTTCACCTCCTCACTTCTCCATTTCTATTACATATAAATTGCCCATTCATGTTTTTCTACATATGAATTTCAGTCAAATATACTGATAATGCTAACCCAAGAGCCCCAAGAGTTAGGTTACAAGTCTCTATCCCTAAATTAAACTTTATCTGGGTTCACAAAGCGTCTCACACCCCACTCTGGGTGTCATTGTTGTTTGAGGGGCATGAAGGTGGGACAAGCTGGTTAAATTCTATGAAATTCCAACTATCAAGAATTTTGTGTGATATCTGGGGTATATTACAGATAAGGATTTTTTTCATGGAATTTACATTTTATGTTCTCATACTGCCAATAAATTCAGTTCCATAAAGTGACAAAAAGAAGTGTTTGCTTCAATTAATTCTCTACAATACTTAATTACCATGTTTTGTAAATATGTGCAATTTATCAGTAAAAATTTTGTTAATATTCACTGTAAATACTGTGTTATTAAAATCTCTCTTATATTTCAACAATATAAACAACTTTACACATTAACCTAATTGCTGGGAAGACCAAATGAATAAGATTCAGAAATTCTTCATATCTCTTGTCTGCTATGTCTTTTTTTTTTTTAAATTAGTGCATTATAATCATACATCTTGTTGAAGTTCAGGGTGATAGAGGCATACATGCACACAGTACTTGTTGAGCCCTCTTCCCACCCTACTCTTTCTCCCCACTTCCCATACTCAAAACAGTGATGGGCTTTGATAAGTTTATGTATGTACATCATGTCCATTGAGGTGCTTCCCTCTTCAATCCTTCCTCCTCCCTACCACCTCCCTCAGTTAAGTCCTCTCCTTCACTCCATTAAGGATTCCCTTCCTTTGCCTGGAGTACTTCCTATGTCCCAATTTCTCCTTCACTTCCATATATATGGGAAAACATCCAACCTTTCATTTTTTGTGACTGACTAATCTCACTTAGTTGCCATATCCTTCTACTTAAGCAGAAGGGAAAACTGAAAATTGTGTATATATAAAAAACACTGCAATATATCTTAAATATATGAATAAATATGTACTTACATATATCTATCTCTACTTAGCCAATTTATCCATGTAGAGGTTAATTTTTAATATTTTCCTGTTGTCACTTCCTTTTAGTTCCCTCAACTCTATTAAAAAGAAAACTCAAAGAAATAATGAAGTCAAAATCCATTATGTACTCTTTAAATTTCAGCTAATAATACACTTTTTTGTGCTTTGTAATGTCAGTTTTAATCTGTACCTCTCTGGATGTGGAGAAATACAAAAAAGAAAACAAAATATTATAAAATCTAACATCAGTTCTTTGGTTTTGAATGGATGTGGACATGATTCTTAGTTATCAATAATTTCATATAACTAGTAAACAATAGACATTCAAAACAAATCAAGAGTCATGTTTTAAAGCAAATAAAAAGTGAGCAAATTTTACTTAAAGCACCATTATTATTATTATTATTTTTGTGGTACTGGGGATTGAACTCAGTGGCATTCTACCTCCAAGCTATATCCCCAGCCCTATTTTTTTTATTCTTTATTTTGAAACAGGTTCTCACTAAGTTGCAGAGTGCCTCACTAGGAAGCTGAGGCTGGCCGCAAATCCAGATCATCCTGTCTCAGCCTCTCAAATGCTGGGATTACAAGCGTGGGCCACCACACCCTACTTAAAGCACCATTATTTCTAATTGGCTAAACACGTGATTGGTATTTCAATCATCTTTGGGTGACTCAAGTGTACAAACGAATTATATTCTACAGTCAAACTAGGCCTTGTCTCCATAGCCAAGAATTTATGTTTCTGATATTTTCAAAATGGTTAGCTAATAGAAAAAGAAAAACAAAGGAAATCATGAAGACTTGGCTTTAGTGGCCCTTGGTATAATTGTAGATAAGAAGAATTCTTTCCTATTAGGACCCAAGTCATTTGAATTATCATTGTTCCCTGTCATCTGCTCATATTTCAAATTTCATGCTCCTACCACTAAGTTGCTGTTCTTGACCTTTACTACACCAAAAGAAAGCATCTTATATACAGTTAACTTTTAATGAGTATTGAACTATTTGCTTTTGTTATTGTTTATTTCATTAAATCTGTATGTGCTTCATGGATATGCAACAAATAAAGAGTGAACTAGAAAATGATTTGAGCTTGGTGATTGTGCAAACAAGATACTTCTATGCTTTTCTCAAATTCATACTCTATAAATCACCAAAATAGATAATTTTGACATAAAGATATTCTATTAGGATAAACAAAAGAGATTAACATTGAGAGCATATATTTAAACAGGAACAAAAACAAGAAATTAAGCTACTACTTTCACCATGATTAAGCACATAACTTTTCTATTCAAAAGAATATTCTATAGTGTATAGTAATAGGATATATTTCAATTGCGATAGATTTTTCCATTAGTACTCTTTATAACAATTTTATGTTAACCTATGATCCCACTGATACTATTGTTTTTCTTCAAATTATTAGGCTCATTTGCTACAGAAATCTGGAGTGTTGTTTTAGGTTAATGAATGGGAATTGTAATAAGAAAAAAAAATTAAAGACCCCTGTGAATAGCCAACCATATTTTCAAATTAGAACCTTAATTAAAATGTTATGGTCTAGTAATGACAGACTCATTAAATCCCCTATAGTGTTCCATAACTGTCTTGAAGTTATAATATTTATTTATGTACTTCATATCTCTCCCTTATGTCTGTCTTTTTATGTAGGGAAAATAAGAACATTATTCTTCCCTTGAATCTCCATCCACCAAACAGGACAAATATTCACTTATCATTTATTTTCTCCTTTGTGAGCAACAAATATTTTTACCAACAGAATCACTTTTACTTAAAAATAAAACTTGGGGAAGGGACTTTAAAACAGTTAAATTAATGAATATTAAAATATTTGTCCCTGACTAGAAAGGATATTTAAATTAAGACTTGTAAACCAGCATTTAATGTTTTATTGAAAATTTATTTACCCTTTCTTCTTCCCTTTCTCTCTGCCTCTCTTATTTTCTTACTCTCTCTCCAACTTTTTAGGTAGAGTCATAGTAAATACTGGTGCTTACCTTTAAATGAGTTCAGCAGGGAAGAAAGTTAAAATGATCAATAGGTTATTTGGGCACCAGGTGAAGCTTCAATTTTACCCTCTTTCTGTGTAGTTAGTAAACTATATCTGCTGGAGTGTTGGGGACTTTTTAAATTTTAAAACAAGTGGATTCTTCAGGATTTGTTTTTATTCTTTTATTGGTGCATTGTAATTATACATCATAGTTGGATTCTAAGTGAAGCATTAATATATGCACACGGCACAGCACTTGGTGCATTTCCTTTTGCATCCCACCCCATTCCCATCTCCTACTTCCCCATACATGTTATCTTAGTAATGATACCTTCGCATATGGACATAATATTATTTGAATTTTTTTCCTCCAAATGGACTTTTTAAAGTACAATCAAGGAATCTGAAGGAAGAAAAACATAGTTCATAAAAGCATTACCTTTTAAAGACTTCAGAAATTATCTTGGCCTAGAAAAGAAAAATCTAACCTTTAAGTTTTTATGCTTTGGAAGTGGGTTTAAATAGTTCCACTTACTGTTTAAGGGACACTGCCCAAGATTTAATAACTCTGAGATCAGGATTTTTACCGTATATTGAAAATTGGTTGACTAGTTAGTCCTCAATCCAACCAATAAGATAGGAAAAACACACAAAGATAAAATTTACATTGTATTTGTGTATTTACAGGAAAAAATTGATGTATTTGAGGGTTTTTTTGGTAATGTTTTATTAAAGTTGCACCTGAGATCCAGCTGGATTTTGGGGTTCAGAAAAATGGAATACTTTAAAAATTTAGGTTTAAGAAAAGTCAAGCCAGGCACATACCTGTAATCCCAGTACTTTGGGAGCTGAGACAGGAAGATCACACATTTAAGATCAGCCTCAGCAATATAGGGGGACTCTCAACAACCTGGCGAGAATCTGTTTCAAAATAAAAAAAAATAACATTAAAAAATGGCTAGGGGTATAGCTCAGAGATAGAATGCCCCTGGGTTCAATCTCTACTGCCATAAAACAATAAATAAATAAACAAAAAATAAGAAAATAAAAGCATAAACAAAGATAATGTTTAAGCTATGAATGAAATATATATTTCTATGTCATGAGTTCTCAGTGATAATATACATCCATGTATCTTAACCTATTCCTATTTAAAAAAAAATGAAAATAAAAAGTACAGCTTACTGCTATATTCGCTTAATTTTACATAAATTTACCCTTTGAGGCTGAAGCAAATTGGTGATTCTATTTACTGTAATGTTTCTGTTTGAAGTACATAGTTAAAATCTCATTAACAAGAAAGTTGAAGACATGTTTGATCTTTTGCACTGAAATCTAGGCCTTTGATTGGCCAGTGCACATGAAAGAATTATAAACAAGATACAGGCACTGAAGCAAAAGTAAAATTCTTTCACCAGTCTTAATTTGCCTGAGATAGGGTGTATTTAAGAGTAATCCTGTCAACCAAAACATCTCCAACTCAGGTTTCAGAACAAGACATTGCAGTAACATTAATGCAAAAATGACTTTCAGTTCATCATTGTTGATGCCTTTCCATATATCCATTTCTGAAATTCCTTTAGGACTGTAATCTGCAAGTTATCTCAGAGTAAATGTTTCAGTCAGAAGCACTGCTGTAGAGTTTCATTGGTGTAAAAGGAAAATGGGTTAATAAAAATACATGAGCCGAGCCATTCTCTATGTCAATGAAATAAGAATTTCCAGATTGTGATCCAGTATGTACATGTTAATAAAGCTTAAAATGGTCCTAATACATATTCCTCTAGTTAAGAACTATTGACAGGATAGCCGGGCGTGGTGGCGCATGCTTATAATCCCAGCATTCGGGAGGCTGAGACCAGAGGATCCGGGTTCATGGCCAGCCTCAGCTACTTAGTGAGGCACTCCGCAACTTAGTGAGACTCGGTTTCAAAATAAAGAATAAAAAATAGGGCTGGGGGTATAGCTCGGAGGTAGAATGCCCCTGAGTTCAATCCCCAGTACCGCCAAAAAAAAAAAAAAAAAAAAAAAGAACTATTGACAGGAATGTTTGGATAAATTTAAAAGAATACAAAAAGTAACAGCAAAACAACAGTAACATTTAAAATCTGGGAGTGGAACTTTAGAATTCTAATATTTCAATAATGGAAAAAATAACCAAATGCAATGAGAGTGCTCAAAATTTTGTACAAAATTATAGGAGGAAAAGAATGACCATAATAATCACAGGTTAAAATGGGAAATTTTTTAAAAAAATTGTAGAACAGTCAATATTTTATTTTTTGTGGAATGTTTCAAGTCATATAAGGACTGTGAGATGTCCAGTAGACTTGTTTCCAGGAGGCCATTTATTCTATAAATATTCAGAAATATTATGGCAGCAAAAAACTTACTTAAAATGTGCTAGTGAGTAGATGGTGTGACAGTCAATGTGAAGTATAGACTGTTCACTTAGAAAGAGAAGTTAGCTTTTGTAATGGTTTGGATTTAAAAGATCCTGGGACCCAGTCCTCATGGAAATAAGGTAGCAATGTTGGAAACAGGGCTTGATTGCTCAGGAGGAGTCTCTAAGAGTATGGTTGGGCATGATATCAGGTTCCTCCTGCCCCTACTGGCTGTCTTGCATCAAGCCTTTGTGATGTGAAGAGCAGAGCCCATGTGTTCTCCTTCTCTACTTGTGGCCACCAAGCCCTGAGATCCACAGACCCCAACTTCACATGAACTGAACACAGAATCTCCAAGAAATTTTGAATAAATAATTCTTCCTTTCTCTAAGTTGTGTGGTCAGGTCTTTTGGATTATAGCAGTGGGAATATTAACCAATACAGCCTCATTCATATACAAAATGTAAGAAGGATTTGTTGAAGATATAATTTAGCCTGAAACTGTTATGGTATAGTAGAACTGGTCATCATAGCTAATAACAAGTTTAAATAGAATGATCCAAAAAATGCAATTTATATTTTTAAAAGATCATTTTGATTGCTTTGTGGAGAATGAATCATGAGGCAAGAATGAAAAGTAAAATAATTTATAAGATTAATGTAGACCAACTGAGAGGTTAGATAGGGCTGGAGGCTGTGTAAAATGAGAAAAGTAAAAATAATCAACATAGATGTTGGAATTGAAAACAGTAAGGCTTACTTTTTTGGATTTTGTAGAAAACCTCAGAGTGTAATGCAACAAAAATATCTATCTTGCTTGCTTTGCAAGTGACCGTGTAGCTAGTAGAACCATTAAATGGGATCAGGACAGCAACTCAGACATGAAAAATATACCAAATAGGCAAAACATCTCTTGTTGTAAGCCTTCATCCGAAGCCATCAATAGATTTTTAATGAAAGAAATTTGCATCATATACATAATTATACCCATTCTAGGTAATTCTCCTCCCATGCCAATTTTCAAAATTCAAAGTCTTTCCCATAGTGAAGAGGTGGGAATGTAAAGCTGCAAAATCCAGAACCTAAATCCTAGTTAAAAGCTAATCAAGTGCTGAGTGCATGTATATTTTATCACTCTGAAACTCATTACAAAGTATAATTACAATGCGCCACTAAAAGGTATATTTTAAAGAAAAGGTAAACTAGAATAAGTGGATCCACAGAGAGAGACCATAAGAAATCACCTGTTTCAAACAGTGACTGGGTAGAAAGCAGGGGAAAACAAAGTAAAACAAAAGTTAGAAAACTTACAACCACAAACCACATGTTAGTTTGCCACCCAAGTACAAAATAAGCCCAGATCCAGCAATTCTGGAAGCAAGAATTATTTTAAAATGCTCCTCCCCTTTTTGATTAGGAAGACAGGTACTTACTATTGCTTATTAAAAAGCAAATAAGAGTCATCTCTAGAGAACTGTTTCCTTATAAAAATCATCACAGGCATGTTTGATCATACATGATCATTGAGTAACTCTTCTCAAAATGCAGAGAAACAAGGTCCACAAAGGAGAGCTGGTATCAACAGCAATATGAAATATGGTTGTGGATGCATTGGGTCTAGAATATGACACACACACATGTGAACATGAGTTGAATGTGTCCATACGCAATTGAGAAACTCACTTTGGATCCAAGATGCATGACCTGGAGGACAATGTTGATAGCACCATAAAAAGTAATAAACTATATCTCAGAATGAAATAATGACTTATAGAGCTATTTCCTTCTGTTGGGCATGCCAGGTATCATTCTTTCCCCAGCCTTCTTATTGTTTCATATTATATTTATACCTCACTGTGATTTCAGGAAAGGACTGATGTAGAATTCCCTTGGGGATTGTGCTACTATGCCAAAAATTTTACTTCACAATGCCTCCAATGCTTTAAGAAAAACATGTTTCCTAATAAAAACTGATCATTAAATTCAGGAAAACCAATGGTTCAGACTCACGGAATTCAAAAACTTAAATGAATAATTCTGAGTATGATAAATGGGTTAAGGTTTTTGCTTTTTCACTACTGTCACTTTCAGTATTATCAGAAAAAGATTCTACAGTTTTATTGTTACATCTTATACTTTTGGAAAAAGGAAACTGAGTTAAGTTGTGATCATAGATTAGTATTTAGAAAATCGTTTGATGTAGAACATGGAACAACATATGGAAATCTGACTTCTAGAAACACTCTTCAGGAAAATGTTTAAGATTTCAAAAACAATGAACTCCAACATCAAATATGTTTGAACAAATCAATGTAATATATTGTAATAAACTCATTAAAGGATTAACCAAAGGACTAATAAAAAGTAGACCTCTTCAGTTTTATAAAATGCGTATTTGACTTGCACTTTCTCCTAAATGTTAGTGAGAAAAATTTAGGTTACTCAGAAAGTATTATTAAAAACAAAACTTGCTTTGTATTTATGTTTTCTTTTTTTTTCAACTTAATGCATTTTCATTAGAGATAATTAGGAGAGATTATTAAATTCCCCCTTGGGGAACATGTGGTGTTCTGGTATTCATTTATATTCATCTATCTATATTTATATCTACTTTTATTCTAATGCAGTGATAATTATTTGTTTAAGTCCTTTTATAAATATTTATACTGTCACCTGGCTCTGTATATATATATGTGTGTGTGTGTGTGTGTGTGTGTGTGTGTGTGTGTGTGTGTGTGTTTGGCTGTGTATTTGTCTAAATTTATCTGCATATATTATGCACCTATATGCATATTTGTGGGATTTGATTATGTATATTTGGTGTTTAATAAATGCACTCTGTGCATGTGTGTTATGTGTGAAACATGTTTGCATGGGGGTATGTATACATTGGAGCACATAATGTGTAAATGTATGTCTGATTTGTTTATATATTTATGTGCATTTTGGTATATGTGTTAGTTTGTAATATAAATGTGTTTTCATTTATATATGTATGCACATGATTTTCTGAATATGTGTTGTGTGTGTGCATCTATGTTTGCCTGTGATTACATTTGTCTTTCCTTTCAGCGTTTTTTTTTTTTTTCACTTGATTTGATTCATCGTTTTCTATTGTAACAAGTACACATCTCAACTTTTAATTTGGCAGCTTTGCTTCTAAACAGCATTTAATAATTTTTATTGCAGAAAAGTCCTTCCTTGTGAAAGCTAACTCTGCTTTCTCAGGAGAAACCATTCTTTTTAATCTTCTTGAAGATATGAATCACACATTTTCTGTGTTCTTGTCCAATTCTAAACAATAAATTCAGTTCAAAGGGAGTTAGTTCTTCGATACTTTAGAGTAGTCCTTTTATATATCTTTCAATAGACTGTATCTTTTTTGTGTATTTTTTTCCAGTTTTACTGCCTTGGCTTTTTGCTCTTTAAAGGCTTTTGTATGCTATGGAAAAGCATCACCAAAAATGTACTTCTTTTCTTCCGCAATGGCTCTTTATAACAATCACAATTCATTGGTGTTAGTAGAATTTCGTTCTTATCCTAACTAATACCTTCCTACTATGTTGTTAGCTCACTTGAGAGCAATGTGAGTGTGTTGCTATGGTATTCTTTAGATTTCATTTAATTTTACTGATAAATTTAATAAGAAATAAGAAATACTATTTTTATCAGAGTTAGGGACTGGAAAAAATCTGAAATCTTTGTGGTTATTGTGAATTTACAAATAACTCAAATATCATCTTGCAAAATAAAGCAAATTTAACTTTTTTAAAAATAGTGACTATTGAAAAGAAAATATTTTAAGTGGCAGTTGCACAGAGATTAAGCTGATATTTAGTAGACATGTCATTAAATAGTTTTTACTTTCTATTTCTAAATAATACATTTCTTGTATTTTTCCTATTGCTTTTATAGACCCTGAAAATTACAAATCAAAATATCTTCCATGAACAATTTATAGCATGTGGAATTCAGTCTTTGACCTTGTACAGAAGTGCAAATTATCCTACCAAGGTCTGTCAACAACACTCAGGCCATGAGAAAGTCTACATTCTGGAAAATATCTAAAGATATTTTTGTTTGTCACAAGAGAGGGGGTCATGGCTTCTAGTGAGTTATCAGAAATGCTGTTCAATATTTTACAATGTTCAACAAAGAATTCTGTGGATCAAAATATCTACAATACTAAATTGAGAAGTTTTTGATTCATACTGTTAATAAAACATAACTGTCATGTGTTACTGGATATTCCCTGCATATTTCTTAGAGGTAAATGAAGTTATTTCACTTAAAAAAACTGACTAGCCGG
>PVLC010041862.1:0-13164 GCA_004027655.1 Graphiurus murinus
CGCTTCTGGCTTCTTTTTTTTTTTTTTTTTTTGCCGTACTGGGGTTGGAACCCAGGGGCATTCTACCTCCGAGCTACATCCCCAGCCCTATTTTTTATTCTTTATTTTGAAACCGAGTCTCACTAAATTGCGGAGTGCCTCACTAGGTAGCTGAGGCTGGCCGCGAACCCGGATCCTCCGGTCTCAGCCTCCCGAATGCTGGGATTACAAGCATGCACCACCACGCCCGGCGTATTCTTTATTTTTTGAAACAGCATCTCACTAAGTTGCGGAGTGCCTAAGCAGCTGAGGTTGGCCGGGAACCCGGATCCTCCGGTCTCAGCCTCCCAGGTACTGGGATTACAAGCGTGCACCACCACGCCCGTTTGAATTTCAGTTCTGATTTTGGCTTTAACCCATAGGCTCAGAACTCTCTTAGGCTGGATAAAGAGAGATCATTTTCCCTAATGAGAATTGTGTCTGAATATGTTTTAGGCATTCATAGTTCAGTGTTCGCCATTGCTGAGTGGGTGGGGCAGATACCCTCTTCTAGTCAGAGGGTCCCTCTAGTGGTGAGTGGCAGGTAGTACTCATTTTATGGCGGTACTTTATATTCCGATAAAAAGGTCTTCTATGCTGGGAGTGGTGGCTCATGCCTGTAATTCCAGTATTTGGGAGGCTGAGGCAGAATTGCAGGTTAGAAGTCATCCTCAGCAACTTAGTAATCATGTTTCAAAATAAAAATATGAGTCAGGTCTGGTGGCATACCCTTGTAATCCCTGTACTTGGGAGGCTGAGGCAAGAGGATCACAGGTTTGCAGCCAGCCTCAGCTACTTGGTGAGGCCCTCCACAATTTAGTGAGACCCTGTTTCAAAATAAAGAATAAAAGCCGGGCGTGGTGGCGCACGCTTGTAATCCCTGTACTTGGGAGGCTGAGACCGGAGGATCCGGGTTCACGGCCAGCCTCAGCTGCTTAGTAAGGCCCTCCACAACTTAGTGAGACCCTGTTTCAAAATAAAGGATAAAAAATAGGGCTGGGGGTGTAGTTCGGAGGTAGACTGCCCCTGAGTTCAACCCCAGCACCACACACACACACACACACACACACACAAAAAAAAAATAGGGCTGGGGGTGTAGATCAGAGGTACAATGCCCCTAGGTTCCATCCCCAGTACCTCCCTCCCTGCCCCCCCACCAATAAGTAAAATTAAAAAAGGGAATGTTATGGTGGCACAAGCCTGTAATCCCAGTACTTGGAAGGCTGAGACAGGAGGATCCCAGGTTTGATGCCAGCAGTTTAGTGAGACTCTCAGCAACTTAGCAAGATTGTTTGAAAATAAAAATAAAATAGGGCTGGGGGTCTAACTCAGAGGTAGAACACCCCTGGATTCAAACCCCAGTACCCCCACCCCCACACACAATAAATAAATAAAAATAAAAAGGGCACCACACGTTCTGGTAGCACACACCTAGAATTCCAGTACTTGAGAGGCTGAGACTGGAGGAGTGTAGGTTTGTGGATAGCCTCAGCAAGTAATTATTCTCATCAACCTAGTGAGACCCTGTTTCAAAACACAATATAAAAAGGGCTGAACGTATAGCTCAGTTGTAGAATGCTCCTGAGGTCAATACCCAGTGCCACTCATTTATACACACACACACTAAAAATAAGATAAAAATAGCTCGGAGATAGAATGCCTGAGTTCCATCCTTAGTACTAAAAAAAAAAAAAAAATCCGGGCGTGGCGGCACACACTTGTAATCCCAGCATTCGGGAGGCTGAGACCAGAGGATCCGGGTTCGCGGCCAGCCTCAGCTACCTAGTGAGGCACTGCGCAACTTAGTGAGACCTGGTTTCAAAATAAAGAATAAAAAATAGGGCTGGGGGTGTAGCTCGGAGGTAGAACCCGGAGTTCAATCCCTAGTACCGCAAAAAAAAAAAAAAAAGTAAGTAGTGTAAAACTTATATAGCTAAAAAGAAAATAAAAATCATAGAATTTGGAAATCCTCATCTGGCCTGATGTGTGGATTTGGGGTTCATTTTGTTTAATATTTTTGATACAAGAGATTGGGCCCAGGGGCATTATGCCACTGAGCTATACCCCCAGCCCTTTTTTTTTTTTTTTTATGTTGAAACGGGTTCTAAGTTGCTGAAGCTGGCCTCAAACCTGTGATCCTTGTCTCAACCTCCCAAATACTAGGATTGCAGGTGTGCACCATCATGCCCATCTAGGTAGGCCTAATGTGGTTTGTGTGTGTGTGTGTGTGGGGGGGATGGGGTATTGGGGAATTACTGGAGATTGAATCCAAGGGCATTCTATGTGAGCTACACCCTTCCCCCTATTCTTATTTTGAAACGGGGTCTCACTAAGTTGCTGAGGGCCTCACTAAATTGCTGAGGCTGGCCCCAAGTCTGTGGTCCTCCTGTTTCAGCCTACCGGTACCCCCAGCTATTATCTCCAATTTACAGTGGAAATTCCTCAGCCTAGCAGTCAGGTTTTCCAGGGTTGCCTTTACCTCCACCTATTCCAATATTCTCATCACAATCTCTTCCTTGTTCTCTAAAACATTCCTTTATGTCCTTGTGCTAAACTGAGTCTTCCCCCAACACTTCTAGCTTGCAGTAATACCTAATTTCCTTCCATTTTTATGTTTTATTTTTTGCAGTACTGGGGATTAAACCCAGAGGCATTCTACTTCCGAGCTACACCCCTAGTCCTATTTTTTATTCTTTATTTTGAAACAGTCTAAGTTGCGGAGTGCCTCACTAAGTAGCTGAGGCTGGCTGTGAACCTGGATCTTCCGGTCTCAGCCTCCCAAGTACTGGGATTACAAGCGTGTGCCACCATGCCTGGCTCTCAGTCCTATTTCTTAATTCTTTATTTGGAAACAGGGTGTTGCTAAGTTGATGAGAGCCTGAATTGCTGAAGCTGATTTCAAACCTGTACTCATCCTGTCTCAGCCTCCCAAGTACTGGGATTGCAGGTTTGTGCCACTACAACCAGCATGGATCCTTTTTAAATAGGGTGCAATTAAGGCATTAGAGCTATCATAATTCTTCTCCTATTCAGTGTTTACTTTTTGTAATATTGGAGATTGAACCCAGGGGCATTCTAGCTTTGAGCTCTACCCTCAGCCCTATTTTTTTTTCCCCAGTACTGGGGATTGAACCCAGGGGCATTCTACCTCTGAGCTACACTCCAGTTCCTATTTTATTCTTTTTGAAACAGGGTCTCACTAAGTAGCTGAGGGTGGTCTTGAACCTGGATCCTCCGGTCTCAGCCTCGCAAGTACTGGGATTACAAGCATGCGCCACCATGCCTGGCTCAGTTTTTAAAGTATAGGTGATTGAACCCGTGGCCTCACACAGGCTGGCCAAGTGCTCTATCACTTAGCTACATCCCAGCCCTTTTTAACTGGGGAGAGGGTATTGCTAAGTTGCCCAGGCTGACCTTGATCCTCCTGCTTCAACCTCCTGAGTAGCTGGGATGAAAGGCCTGTGCCATAGTACCCAGCTCATTCAAAGCTTTTCCTTAAGTTTAAGACAGTGAAATTCCTGGAAAGTAGGAGATAAAAGCCAGGAAGCTGGAGTGGGGGAATCTGGAAAGAATGTAGCTTTTGTTCCAGATGAGGCCTGGCTGTGGAGGTGTGGAGTAGATGGGATACTAAAGAGAACCAGGAAGGCTGGGGGTGGAGCTCAGTGGTACAGCACATGCTTGTTTGTACATGAAAATCCTCGAATTTAATCCCTAGCACCAACACACAACAATGAAGAAGTCTAAGTAACTGGTGAAAAGTTAATACATTAAAACCAGATATTTATTACTTTTATATTGCATTTGCCATTTCTGAACAATACAAAGTAGAGGCAAATAGTAACACTTCATAAAAATGTTGAGTCCCCATTCCTTTCCCTATGACCCTGCCCTCCCTCAAATCTCCCTCCCACCCCTTACAGAACTGTCCTGCATAAAACACTTAAATACATCATAAATAGTAAATTATGAAAAAAAAATAGCAAGAATTGTTTCTTTCCTTCTTGTAAAAAAGAACATGGCAGCAAAGACAGGCAGCCAGAAATTGGCTGGGGGGTGTCTAATATAGACAGTTACTTAGGGACGGGCTAACCTACTGTCAGGGTGGGGTGGGATGGAGAAGGGGTAACATGGGACTCCAGCGATCTAAGACACAAGGCCCCTTCTCCTTGACAGAAGTCTAAGGGTCAGATGGACAACCATGACTCTTAGAGATGGGGAGGAGAAGGCTTATGCAGCAGCCCCCTTTTCAACTTCCCTGCATGGAGAGAGGGGCCAGGGCATGTAGCATAGCAGTGACCTCGCTGAGGCAGTCTGCTGGCTCCCATGAGTTTAAGAGCTTATTCTCTAACTTCAAAAATAGGGACTACCTGTTAAACAGACACAAATGTCTCCCTCTACCTTAGCTCCATGAACAGAACACTGTTGGAAAAGATGGGAAAAACGAAGAAGAAATCTCCTTTGGAGAATGATCTGAAATTCATTTGATGTCTTCATTTTTAGAAAACTAACCAGAATACAAATTGCAAAATAGAAATCATATGGCCTGGCAGTGAGTAGAGTTCTCCCTAGGAAGGATCTGGTCTCCTAATCCTGGGGCTGCCCCACTGTTTTAACAAAAGGGGCAAAGATGAGCCCATGTCCCACTCTCCACTCCTTCAGTCTTGAAAAATCCGTTGAGAGGAGGAGTTGAGGAGGAGCTACCGTAGGCAGAGCAACACCAGGGCTCTCCTGCGGGAACTCTATGGAAAGGCATCTCTTTGACACTTCTGGAGTTTTGATCTGAAACTGGCTTGAAATTGTGCTGTGCGCTGTTTGTTCTTTTCCTTCTTTAAGGAAAAAAAAAAAAGGCTGGGAGGTGGTTAAACATCCTTACTCCCCTGAAAAACTTTACAAAAAGTACAAGGGATCTTATTTCAGGGACCAGAGGGAAAAAGCTAAGGTGGGGATAATGTGCCAGCCAGTCTGTCCTGAGGAAATAATAAAGAGTCCAGCTCCTGGTGAAAGGTAGATGAGGAGGAAGAAACCCACCAAGTCCAGCAACCCCACTTCTGGCACAAAAACTGTGGGTTTGGAAGAATTCAATTGTGGAAGCCAGCACTGGCTGGCTGCAAATTCATGCCACCCAACTCTGGAGCAGGGGGATGCTGCTGCTATCCTCAATCGTCCAAGGCACTGATGCCCGCTCGCAGGAAGGGAAGGTGAAGAGGTGCTTCATTAGGAAGGAGATGGAAAGCTCCCGAGCCTCCAAATTATACTGTTTTGATGACCAAGACGACAATTCAGCATTCCTGGGGCAAGGGATTAAGTATGTCTTGGGATGATCACAGAGACAGCAGAATCTCGTTTCACATCTTCTGAGGTTTCTTGCTCACTGTAGAGGGAAAGGGTGTAAAATTAAGGATGTGGAGTAAGATGAAGAGGAAGGATGGAATCAAGTTCATTTCAACCTAGGTGGCCAAGTTAAAACACTGTCTTCAGCCGGGCATGGTGGCGCACGCTTGTAATCCCAGCATTTGGGAGGCTCAGACCGGAGAATCTGGGTTCGCGGCCAGCCTCAGTTACCTAGTGAGGCACTCCGCAACTTAGTGAGACCCAGTTTCAAAATAAAGAATAAAAAATAGGGCTGGGGGTATAGCTCAGAGGTAGAATGCCCGAGTTCAATTCCCAGTACCGCAAAAAAATAAATTAAAAAACAAAAACGAGTGCCGGGCGTGGTGGCGCACGCTTGTAATTCCAGCATTTGGGAGGCTGAGACAGGAGGATCTGGGTTCGCGGCCAGCCTCAGCTACCTAGTGAGGCCTTCTGCAACTTAGTGAGACCCTGTTTCAAAATAAATAATAAAGAATAGGGCTCGGGGTGTAGCTCGGAGGTAAATGCCCCTGAGTTCAATCCCCGGTACCGCAAAAAAAAAAAAAAAAAAAAAAAACAACAACAAAAAAAACAAAAACGAAAACAAAAAACACTGTCTTCTATTTCAGCTTCAGCTTTAAGTGTGAGATACCAAAACCTCAACATTTTGAAAAGTGCCAGGAGTGGTGGTGCACGCCTATAATCCCAGGACTTGGGAGGCTGAGACAGGAGGATCACAGGTTTGTGGCCAGCCTCAGCCAGTAATAAGAATCTCAGCAACCTAGTGGGACCCTATTTAAAAAAAAATAAAGAGGCTGGGGGTATAGCTCAGAGGCAGAATGCCCCTGACTTCAATCCCTAGTACCACATACATCAAGGAAAAAAAATAAATAAAGGAGGGGATTTTCTTTTTTTTTTTTTTTTTTTTTTTGCGGTAATGGGGATTGAACTCAGGGATATTCTACCTCCGAGCTATACCCCCAGCCCTATTTTTTATTCTTTATTTTGAAACCGAGTCTCACTAAGTTGCGGAGTGCCTCACTAGGTAGCTGAGGCTGGCCGCGAACCCGGATCCTCAGGTCTCAGCCTCCCGAATGCTGGGATTACAAGCGTGCGCCACCACGCCCGGCTGGGGGATTTTCTTTTGAAAAGCAAAATTTAGGATTATCCTCTTCTAACCTAGCCAATTAACTTCTTGCTCCATTCCATCAGAGATCCATTTTCTTACCTCCAACTACTCATCTCCCCCACAACAGACACTCACATGGGTCAACTCTGACTCAGCAACTCCAAGCGTTTCTAAGGTTGAACTAACAGGAGGAAAAAACAGAGGAAAATGATTAGGTTAAAAAAAAAAAAAAAAAAAAAAAAAGCACTCTGCTCTTAACGTCAGTCACATCTCATACTGCTTTTCTATATTTCACTTTAGAATCATATTAATAGGCCAAGCGCATTGGCACACACTTGTATCCCAGTACTTGAAAGGCTAAGACAGGAGGCTCACAAATTCGCAGCCAGACTCCTCAGCAATTTATGAGGTTCCCTGCAACTTAGTGAGACCCTGTTTGAAAATAAAGAATAAAATAGGGCTGGGGGTGTGGCTCAGAGGTAGAATGTCCCTGGGTTCCATCCTTAGTACCAAACAAAAACAAAAACAAAAAAAATATTAGGATTCAGAAAGAAAAGGCTAAGAAGCTACCACATTTAGAAGTGCAGTGCTTGAATTAAGTAGCTTCTTTCTTTCCGTGGTACTGGGGCATTCCACCTCCAGGCCATACCCCTATGCTCCACTTTTTTTTTTTTTGCAGGTACTGGGGATTAAACCCTGGGGCATTCTACCTCCAAGCTACATTACATCCCCAGTTCTATTTTTTATTCTTTTATTTTGAAACAGGGTCTCACTAAATTGTGAAGGTCCTTACTAAGTAGCTGAGGCTGGCCTCGAACCCAGATCCTCTTGTCTCAGCCTCACAAGTCCTGGGATTACCACACCCGGCTCCTGTCCTTTTTTTTTTTTTTTTTGTCTTTTAAATAATGGTATTGGGGATTGAACTCAGGGGCATTCTACCTCTGAGCTATACCCCCAGCCCTATTTTTTATTCTTTATTTTGAAACAGATTCTCACTAAGTTGCAGAGAGCCTCACTAAGTAGCTGAGGCTGGCTGCGAACCCGGATCCTCCTGCCTCAGCCTCCCAAGTACTGGGATTACAAGTGTGCACCACCATGCCCAGCTTCCACTTTTTATGTTTATTATTATTTCTTGTGATACTGGGGATTGAACCCAGGGGCATTCTATCTCTGAGTTACACCCGCAGCCCTTTTTTTTGTTTTGTTTTGTTTGGTAGTACTTCCAAGCTACAGTCCCAGCCCTATTTTTTATTTTATTTTAATTCTTATTTGGAAATAGGGTCTTGTTAGGTTGCTGAGAGTTTCATTACTGGGGCTGTCCTCGAACCTGTGATCCTCCTATCTCAGCCTCCCAAATACTGGGATTACAAGTGTGTGCCACCACACCTGGCTGGTGTGTAAATTCTAACATTAGGTTACAAAAGAATGTAGCTTCTTTTTTTTTCTTTTGTGGTGCTGGAGATTGAACCCAAGGGCCCGAGCTACACCCCCACCCCTATTTTTTATTCTTTATTTTTGAAATAGGGTCTCACTAAGTTAAAGAGGGCCTCACTAAATAGCTGAGGCTGGCTGCGAACCTGTTATTCTCCTGTCTTAGCCTCCCAAATATTGGGATTACAAGTATGAGCCACCACGTCTGGCTCTGTAGCTTCTCCTTCCCCACCCCCCGCCCCATGGTGCTGTGGATTAAACACAGGAATATTTTACCTCTAAGCTACACCCCCAGTCATATTTTATCTTTTATTTGGAAACAGTCTCACTAAGTTGTGGAGGGCTTAATTAAGTTGCTGAGGCTGGTTTCGAACCTGTGAGCCTCCTACCTCAGTCTTTCAAGTACTGAGATTATACAAGCATGTGCCACCCACCACTTGCCCTCTACTAGCTTCCTCTAGGACAAGCACCCTTTGCTTGCCTGTTCAGAGGGAATCTGGCTGCTATGCTGTTAGCTGTCCTGTAGATGGAGCAGTGTGACAAGGAACTGAGGGGTATGGCTGGTGAGAAACTGGGCCCTCAGTCCGAAAGCCTTCAAGAAACCCCACCAACACCATATAAATGAGCTTGGAGCAGATCCTTCCCAGGTAAACTTTCAGATGAGACCACTGCCCTGGCTAACATCTTGACTATAACATCTAGAGTTACCTGAGCCAAAAAGGCCTTCAGCTAAGACATGCCTAGATTCTTAAGCCTCAGAAATTTGAGACAATGCTTGTTTTGTTTTGTTTTCTTTCTTTTTGGCAGGGACTGAACATGCTAGGCAAGTTATTGTTTTGAACAACTAAATTTTGGGGTAACTTGTTACATATTAGATAAGTGTTTTTGTGGTACTGGGGATTGAACCCAGGGATGTTTTACTCAGCTACCCCCCTCCAAGGCCTATTTTTTATTTTTTATTTTTTGTACTGGGGATTGAACCCAGGGGCACTCTACCTCCGAGCTACATCCCCAGTCCTATTTTTTTTTTTTTTTTTTTTTGAGGTACTGGGGATTGAATCCAGGGGCATTCTACCTCTGAGCTATCCCCCAGCCCTATTTTTTTTTTTTTTATTCTTTATTTTGAAACAGGGTCTCACTAAGTTGCGGAAGGCCTCACTAAGTAGCTGAGGCTGACTGCAAACCCCAGATGGATCCCCCTGTCTCAGCTTCCCAAGTACTGGGATTACAAGCGTGAGCCACCACGCCCAGCTCTTATTCTCTATTTTTTTTTGTGGTACTGGGGATTGAACTCAGGGGCATTCTACCTCCGAACTACACCCCCAGCCCTATTTTTTATTCTTTATTTGAAACCGGGTCTCACTAAGTTGCGGAGTGCCTTACTAGCTAGCTGAGGCTGGCTGCAAACCCGGATCCTCCGGTCTTAGCCTCCCGAATGCTGGGATTACAAGTGTGCGCCACTACGCCCGGCCCATCTTATTCTCTATTTTGAAATAGGGTCTCACTAAGTTGCAGAGAGCCTCACTAAGTAGCTGAGGCTGGCTGTGAACCTGGATCCTCCTGTCTCAGCCTCTCAAGTACTGGGATTACAAGCATGCACCATCATGCCCGGCTCCTAGGAATCTTTAGCCTTAATTCCTAAACTGAGAATTCTTAACTTTACTCACCAAAAGACAAAAGGTTAGAGTTAGGGTATTTGACTGCGTACGAGAAAGTCTGCACCCACAGAATTCCCTCTCCTCCTAAAGATGCAGATGTGGATACACTTTTCCAATAGCTTAAGACAGATGAGTTCTTAGGATCTGGTGAACCTGGGGGCTGGGCAAGTAGCACAGTGGTAGAGTGCTTGCCTAAAGTGCATGAAGCCCTGTGGTTCAATCTCCACCACCACAAAAAAAAAAAAAAAAAAAAAAAAAAAAAAAAAAAAAAAAAAAAAAAAAAAAAAAAAAAAAAAAAAAAAAAAAAAAAAAAAAAAAAAAAAAAAAAGAAAAAAGAAAAAAAGAAAGGAAGGCACATAGATTTACTGAAAAACAACAAGTAATAATCCACTGAGAAACAGAATTATAGCCGGGCATGGTGGTGCACCCTTGTAATCTCAGTATTTGGAAAGCTGAGAGAAGAGGATCACAAATTCAGAGCTAGCCTCAGCAACATAATGAGGCTCTCAGCAACTTAGTGAGACCCTGTTTCCAAATAAAAAATAAAAAGCAAGCCAGGTATGGTGGTGAACACTTGTAATCCCAGTACTTGGGAGGCTGAGACAGGAGAATCAGAGGTTTGAGGACAGCCTCAGCAAGTAGTGAGACTCATCAACCTAGTGAAACCCTGTTTCAAAATAGAAAAAAAATAGGGCTAAGGGTGTAGTTCAGAGGTAGAATGCTCCTGGGTTCAATCTCCAATACCATACACATAAAAAAAAAACCCAGAATTATGGAGGTTCTTAAGGACCCAAAGAGAGGAAAGATAAGATTATATGGAGAAAGGGGCCAACCTTATATCCAACATCTGCAAAGTCTCTTCATTTACAAGGGAGCAACTGGTGCCAGGAACAGGTGAGCCCTCACTGATTTCCTCCAAAGGTGGAGTCTGAGGTAAAACATCAGGACGACCGAGATGAGCATCTGGAAAAGAGAAAGGAGAAGAAAATCAGTAAGTGAAAAGGAAGAGCTATTGGGGTAAGGAGAAAACGTAGCAACTTGCTTTTCCTGGATGGGTATAGGGAGTAGAGGTCCTGGCCAGAGAAGATAAGGGTTCAGAAGGGAGGGAGGGAGTACCCTGTCACATAGGGACCCAGCCCTGGTGCTGACCTGGCTCCACTTCCGCCTTTGTTGTCACTTGTGCTTTGTGTTCCCCAGAGACCGATGGCTGAGAAGCAATGCAGGAGTTGCCGCTGGGGCCTGATCGTCGAGAGAAAGATGAACCAGACCGAAACTTTTTGGAAGGAGAAGGCTTCACTTCAAAAGGGAAAGAAAGAGCCTACTTAGCACCCACCTCGGAAACCATCACCAAGACACAGACACAAACTGCTAGGGCCCCCAACACACACCTAAAGTTGTTTTTCTAAAGCAAAGGTGGAAAAAGGGTTAATGTCAAAAAAGATGAGCTCTAGCTCATGGATGCTTCTAATCCCAGTACTTGGAAGGCTGAGACAGGAGGAGTATTGCAGGTTTGAGACCAGCCTTAGCAACTTAGCAAGACTCAGCACCAAGAGAGACGGTTTCTTTCTTTCTTTTTTTTTCAGTACTGGTGATTGAACCCAGGGAATTCTTCCAAGCTATACCTTCAGCCCTATTTTTTATTCTTTATTTTGAAACAGGGTCTCACTAAGTTGTGGAGAGCCTCACTAAGTAGCTGAGGCCTGCAATCCTCCTGTCTCAGCCTCCCAAGTACTGTGATTACAAGCGTCAGCTACAATGCCTGGCTGAGACCCTGTTTTTTTTGTTTTTTTGTGGTACTGGGGATTGAACTCAGGGGCGTAGCTACCTCCGAGCTATACCCCCAGCCCTATTTTTTATTCTTTATTTTGAAACCGGGTCTCGCTAAGTTGCAGAGTGCCTCACTAGGTAGCTGAGGCTGGTCGCGAACCCGGATCCTCTGGTCTCAGCCTCCCGAATGCTGGGATTACAAGCGTGCGCCACCACGCCCGGCTGGCTGAGACCCTGTTTCAAAATAAAAAATAAAAAGAGCTGGGGGTGTATCTCAGAGGTAGAATGCCTCTGGGTTCAATCCCCAGGACCACAAAAAATACAAAATAAAAAAAAGGTGAGCTCTATGCAGTACTACTCAGAAGAGGGGGTTCTCGGTTCACTTAGCTTTGGAAGGAAGCAGAAAGCCTAGAGGAAAGGTGACACATACACACACCCCACCCCACATGCAACCCTGATGGCTTTGCTTCCACCTGATGAGATGGCCTCCATTCCTTAATTCCCTTGTTCTTTACTAGTATCCCCCACAAAACCTAACAAAGATGACCATCTCATTCTACATCTTCTCAGCAGGTAGACACAGAGCACTATAATTTATACTTATTCACGTATCATTCTGAAAATACAAGAGGATTTTCCCATGCCCCTTAAGACTGCCCAGCAGGTAATGTAGCTCAAGAGTAGAGCACTTGCCCACTATGCACGAGGACCTGCCTTCAAACCCCAGTACTACAAAAATGAAGCACACAAACACATTAAAAAAAAAAAAAAAGCAGAAATTTGCCAGTGGCAAAAGCATGGAAGGCTTAGAAAAAAGGACAATGGTACTTTCAAACAGAAAGTTGAGGGAAGAAATTAAAAACACATGCTAAGCAGAAATTAGTCATGTTTCAAGCACATGAACTAGTCTGCGAACTCCTTGGTACCTGGAAATACAGGTGGAAAACAACAGTGGTAATATCCTCACCTATACACATAAGTCTGGCTCTGTCTACCTGAGCCTGTGGCATGAATTCTATATCTACAACTACACATTTTTTTTTTTTTGTTGTTGCAATCCCATCAATATCCCAGAAAAGGCCCTCACCTCAATGACAAATGTAGGGAGAGTCAGGGGGGAAAGCAACAACTCGGAAACGACTGGGAAAGACAGAAGGAATGACATACAGACGAGAAGCAGCTTTCACAGGATGTAGGTAGAGCAGGAGAGGCCTCTGGCCTTTGCAGCTCCCTGACAGAGATGTCCTACCCCCTATCTTTTGGGGTAAGGGAGCCACTGAGGGGTCATCTGGGAGAAGTCACTTACAGGGGATCTTCTTGAACACTGTGTTGCACATGAAGCGCTGGAACCGTTCAGCGTAGAAGCCTGGACGATGCACCGATACGGTATCCTACAGAGCAGAAGAGACAGCTACAGAGTTAAAGAGAGGCCCAGCAAGAGGATCTGTAGTCTAAGGACCATTGTCCTTTAGACTGAGACCCTAACAGAAGGGTAAAACCCAGGAATGAAATTAAAAATACATGGAAGAGAAGCCGGGCATGGTGGCGCACGCTTGTAATCCCAGCATTTAGGAGGCTGAGACCGGAGGATCTGGGTTCGCGGCCAGCCTCAGCTACCTAGTGAGGCCCTCCGCAACTTAGTGAGACCCTGTTTCAAAGTAAAGAATAAAAAATAGGGCTGGGGGTGTAGCTCGGAGGTAGAATGCCCCTAAGTTCAATCCCTAGTACTGCAAAAAAAAAAAAAAAAAATAGGGCTGGGGATGTAGCTCAGAGGTAGAATGCCCCTGAGTTCCATCCCCAGTACCGCAAAAA
>PVLC010041863.1:0-13200 GCA_004027655.1 Graphiurus murinus
TGATCTGAGCCGCCATGTCCGCCGCGGTCCAGGAGCGCAGGTCCTCGTTGAGGGAGATGTAATCGGCGCCGTCGTAGGCGTGCTGATGGTACCCGCGGAGGAGGAGGCCATCGGGCCCCAGGTCACAGCCATACATGCTCTGGATGGTGTGAGAGCCTGGCCCCGCCCCCGCCGTCAGCCACGCCCACTATCCCGCCCCGCCCCCGTGGACCCCCGCTCTGTTATATTCCCCCCCGCCCCGTTCCCCGGGATTTCAACCTAAACTGAAAATGAAACCGCGCCACTGTCCCCGCGGCTCTTCCCGGGTCGAGGTCTCCGCGGTCCCGCAGGCTCGGGGTGAACCTCGGACCTGGATCCCAGACGACCCGGGGTCCTCGGAGGGGACGTGGAGGATGACCTCTGACCCGGCGGGGTCGCTCACCGTCCTCGCTCTGGTTGTAGTAGCCGCGCAGGGTCCGCAGGCTCACTCGGTCAGTCTGTGCGTTGTTCTTGGCTCTCCGCGTGTTCCGTTCCCAATACTCCGGCCCCTCCCGCTCCATCCACGGCGCCCGCGGCTCCATCCTCGGGTTCTCCGCGTCGCTGTCGAAGCGCACGACCTGCGTGTCGTCCACGTAGCCCACGGCGATGAAGCGGGGCTCCCCGCGGCCGGGCCGGGACACGGAGGTGTAGAAATACGTCAAGGAGTGCGAGCCTGGGGACGGGGGCGCCTGAGACCCGCGCCACCCTCCTCCCGCGCCCACCCGGCTCCCAGGCGGATGGACCGAGGGGACGCGGGGACGCGGGGACGGGAAGGGCGGCGGCGGGAGGGCGAGGTGAGACGCGAGAGGAGGCGAGGACGGCGGGGCCGGGACAGGGGCCGAGCTGGGGACGCGCTGGGCGGCGCGGAGTCGCGGCTTCCCGGGTCCCGCGTCCCCGCCGGGCGGCGCCCTCGCTCCTTCCCGCAGAGCGCGTTTCCCTCCCGACCCCGCACTCACCCGCCCAGGCCTCGGGCAGGACCAGGATCCCCGCGAGCAGCAGGAGCAGCGTTCGAGGAGCCATGACGCCATCCTGCGGAGTTGGGGATCATCTGAGGCTAGGAAGTCTGCGGGAATTTTATAACCCGGAACCGCGGCGACGCTGATTGGCTCGTCTGGAAACCACACACCCAATGAGAGAGAGAAATGGGGCCTTGTCACGAGTGTCCAGGCAGAGGGACCTGACACAGGCTGGGACAGGGAGAAGTGAAACTCCGAGATGGGGAATCCCCAAGGCTAGGTTTCTGTACTCCAGATCGGTCCTAGGGCCTGAGACCTGAGGCCACGCCTGGGGACCTGGGACTTTGCCCTGACTCCTTCCTTCTGTGCCAAGTGTCACATCATCTGCCTGGTTCTTGGCCCAGGGACCAAGTCAGCTGTTCTCAAAGATTTTGGTTTCAGGCTCTCTATACATTCTTAGAATTTGTTTGTGGACCCTAAAGGTGGAGTATCCTGAAATATTTGCACATAAGAAATTAATCCCAACCTGGGGGCGGGGGCACACCTCTAATACCAGTACTTGGGAGGCTGATAAAGAAGGCTGGCAAGTTGTCGACCAGCATCAACAAGTAAGGAGACTCTCAACAACCTAGTGAGACCCTTTTTTCAAAATAAAAAGGGCTTGGAGTATAGTTCAGAGGAAGAATGCCTCTGAGTTCAGTCCCCAGTACTACACACACCAAAAGAAATGAAAAGAAGTAATTAATGCAATTTTAAATGTACTCATTTAGAATATTAGCAACCAATTACATGTTAAAAGAAATATTTTAAAGCAAAATAACCATTTTCTAAAATAAAATAATACAGAGAGAAGAGTGGATCTTTTTACATTTTAAAGTGTGTGTGTGTGTGTGTGTGTGTGTGTGTGTGTGTCTTTAATGGTGGGGATGGAGCCCAGGGGTATTCTACCTCTGAGCTACACCCCCAGCCCTATTTTATTTTTTATTTGAAAACAGGATCTTACAAAGTTGCTGAGAGCCTTGCTCACTTGCTGAGGCTGGCTTTAAACCTGCCATCTGCCTGTCTCAGTCTCCCAAGCACTGGGATTATAGGTGTGCACCACCACACCTGGCTCCATTTTACAGTTTTGAAATTCTTTTTTTCATCTTATTTAACTGCTAGCTTTTCTTGATGGCACATACCTGTAATGGCAGGACTTGGGAGTCTGAGGCAGGAGAATCACAGGTTGGAGGCCAGACTCAGCAATTTATTGTGAATCTCAGTAACCTAGTGAGCCCCTGTTTCAAAACAAAAAATAAAATGGGCTGAGATGTAGCTTGAAAGTAGAATGCCCCTGGGTTCAATCCCCAGGAATAAAGAAGAAAGAAAGAAAAAAAGAAAAAAAAATTGCTAGGCCTTCATACCTTCACCAATTAATGTGTTTTGGTTGAAATATAGAAAAATGCAGCCTCACACAAATAGATAGAAGGAATATTTTAATAACTTTTTCAGATAATTATGAATATTGAACTTTGATACTACATTCCATTGAAAGTTTTAGCTTCTTAAAAGTTCTTTGGTATGTGGAACCTGAAACAGTTGAATAGCTATTGAATACTTTGCATTCAATTACATTAAAATCTCAAGGTTTGTCTTGCCCATTGAAGGATCTTATGTTGATACATGCTATTTTGTTAGAGTAACACTTCTTCTTCTTTTTTTTTGTGGTACTGGGGATTGAACCCAGTGGCATTCTACCTCCAAGCTACACCCCCAGGCCTATTATTTATTCTTTATTTTGAAACCGGGTCTCACTAAGTTGCGGAGTGCCTCACTAGATAGCTGAGGCTGGCTGCGAACCCAGATCCTCCAGTCTCAGCCTCCCAAATGCTGGGATTACAAGGGTATGACACCAAGCCTGGCTGAGTAACACATTTTTGACCAAGTTAGATACATTGACATACAATGTATTTTGACACATTTAAGTACAAGTTATCAAACAGTCATGTGTTAATGTCACCACAGAGTTCACCACCAAGTACTGTGAGTTTGGGGCAGCTGTCAATTCAGTGGTGCTGGATTCAAGTTCTCCAAAATTCTACTGTTTGATTGAGAGCTCACATTTTGCTCTTCTTCATTTCCAGAATTTCTGTCCCTGAGCTGAGCTCCCTGCCTGTGAGAACTTAACTCTGCTGGACCCCAGACTCCTGTAGAAGAGCAACACCCCCACCCCATGTCGATGCCACAGAGGGTCCTTCATCGGGGAATAGAAGTGGAGGGACGCGTGCTTCTGCTTTGGAATTGGAGAGTGTGTGCCTGAGGCACCAGATGGATTTACTCACAGCCTGATTTTGTTTTGTGTATCAATCAAAACCCCAGACACACAAGACCCCACCGAAAAGAACAACAGCAAAGAACCTTCAAAACAACAGAAACCCGTGCCAGGCAGGAATCTGGCACAATCTACAACAGAAACTCTCCTGTTCTTTCATCTTTCTGGTTGACACACTGGACTGGAGCCCGCGTGGCCTCAGGAGCAGTGACTCGAGTCCACCAGGCTCAGTGACAAACGTCCCACAGCGGGTGGCCTCTAAGGAGCAGAGCCTTGTTTCTGAGGGGTCTGCACACGGGGAGTCCAGCTCCAGTGTCGGCCATGTCCACGCTTGGTGCTGGCGACTTCCCCCTGGACAGACCCCTCCTCACTGTGTCTCCTGGCAGAAGGCGGCAGCTTCCCAGGTCCTTCTGTGACACCTCAGTGCCCTTCCTGAGCGCTCCGCCTGCGGCACCTCGGCCCCTCCCAAGTGCCCACTGCCGGATCCCATGGCCTCGGGCTCAGGTCCAACGTGTGGAGCTGGAGGAACCTAAACACGGGTCTATAGAGCCAGGGTTTCCATAGGACATTCTGTGATGACAGAGGGGTTTTGTGTCTCTATCTCCAACATGTTAGGCACGAGGTGCCCTTGACCTTCAGAACTTGGAATTAGGCCAGTGCCCTAAACAGTTGAATTGTTAAGTTTTCAATTAACGTAAATAAACAACCATGTAAAGCTAGCAGTTTTTCTTTTTATTTATTTATTTAATTTTTTTTAGTGGTACTGGGGATAGAACACAAGGCCATTGTACCTTTGAGCCATACACCCAGCCTTTTTATTCTTTATTTTTGAAATAGGCTCTCACAAAGTATGCTGGCTTCAAACCTGCGATCAGCCTGGAAGAGAAGAAGGACACAAATAAAAATGAAGTCCAAATAAAACAGGGATCTTAGTAATAATGTATCAATATTGCTTCAATATTGGGGAGAAATGTGTGATTGTAATGTAAAAGTTGAAATTTTTACTCTTTCAATTAATTTAAATATAAATAATCATGTAAAGATAATAGTTTTTCTCTTAGTTCCTTCTCTCTCTCTCTCTCTGTACTGGGGATGGAACCAAGGGGTGATTTACCTTTGAGCTATATACTCAGATTTTTTTTGAGGTACTGAGGATTGAGGCCAGGGGCAATCTACCTCTGAGCTACATCCCCAGTCCTATTTTTTATTCTTTATTTTGAAAAAAGGTCTCACTAAGTTGCAGAGGGCCTCACTAAGTAGCTGAGGCTGGCTGCGAACCTGGATCCTCCAGTCTCAGCCTCCCAAGTACTGGGATTATAAGTGTGCGCCACCACGTCTGGTTTACCTAGACCTTTTTATTTTTTGTTTTGAAATAGCGTCTCACTGAGTTTGTATGTAGCCTCAAACCTATGAGGCTCCTTTCTCACTCTCTCAAGTACTGGGATTATAGGCCTGAGTCCTCAGGCCTGGCTCAGTAGTTGCTATTTCTGAATTTGTATCTATAGTATTCTTAGTTTTTAATCTCCCGTTCAAAAAAGACACCTTGTGACCCATAGCTTCACATATATAAAATTATCATTATATGTTCAAGGAAGATTGTGTAATGTGCCTGACCAGTACACCTCAAAAGTGTCCAGGGCAGCAAAACCAAGGGAAGTTTGAGAAACTGCCACAGCAGGAGCATCCTGAAGGAGACATGGTTGGACTAAATGTAACAAGGTGTCTGGACTGGGAATCTAGAGGAGGAAAAGGACACTAATAAAACCCACTGGAATCGAAATAAATCGGGATCTAAGTAATAATGTATCAGTATTGCTCCAATATTTGTGAAAAATGTAGGATTGTAATGTCAGTCGTTAATAGGGGAACCTACATATGCCATACACGGGAACTCTGTCCGTCCTTTACTTTTACGTGAACCTAAAAGTGTTCTGAAAGAAAGCCTGGTTTTACAAAGAACCCTCAGAAAAGAAACGGTTTGTAGAAGGAAGAAATGTCTGCTCTCCCTGCACTTCCCAGGGTCTTGTCCTCCAGAACCTGGAGAGAGGGGCCGCAGAGGAGAGACGAGGAGCCTGCAGGATTCCTGCCGGAGCGCTGCTCTCCTCTCCCCGGTGCAGTCCCGGGCTGCCCGGGAGCATCCTCATCCCTGCACGGAGGCGCCTCCTCTGGACCATCCAGCTCTGCCCTCCTTCCTCTCCAGAGCTGCTCAGCCAGGTTCCGCGGGCGGCACAGCGGCGCCCCCGTGTGGCCACATGACGGAATGCCGGATTCCAGGTTTCCAGTCCCTCTCCTGCTCTCTCTCCCTCTCCCCTTCTTCCTTGCCCCCTCTGACTCCCTCTTCCTCTCCCTTAAGGATTGAATCCAGGGGCATGTTACCTTTGAGCTACACCCCCAGTTCTATTGTATTTTTTATTTTTATTTTTTATTTATTTATTTATTTATTTTTTTGCGGTACTGGGGGTTGAACTCAGGGGCGTTCTACCTTCGAGCTACACCCCCAGCCCTATTTTTTACTCTTTATTTCGAAATCGGGTCTCACTAAGTTGCGGAGGGCCTCACTAGATAGCTGAGGCTGGCCGCGAACCCGGATCCTCCGGTCTCAGCCTCCCGAATGCTGGGATTACAAGCGTGCGCCACCACGCCCGGCCTATTTTTTATTTTTGAAACAGGGTCTTGCTGAATTTCCACATGCTGGCCTTGAACCCACGGCCCTTCTGTCTCATAATCCCAAATATTGCCAATAAGCCTGGCTTCAGGTTCCCCATTTTCTGTCCTCACCTGGGACCAGCCCTGGTCTCCTGGGTCCCCGCAGATGCACAGAGCTCTGCACACAAGGCGGCATCTCCATCCTGTCTCAGGTTCCAGACTCTCAACTGTCACTCAGAACACAAGGTCAAGTACGTCTGCTCCCCGTCGAGTTGCCCTGGGTCTCCTCAGGGCGTCTCCAGGCCTCCAGGACATTTCAGCTCATTCCCAGGACCGGGGTGGACCCCACAGACATGCTGGACGCCCTCAGTCTCCTGGACGGACCTTGGACCACGGGCCCCTGACGCCTGTTCCTGCTGCTGCTCTCAGGATGAAGGGATCATCCTGGAATCCACCGTGGATCCTGCAGCCTAGGATGGGCAGGAGAGAGGAGCCCTGGGGTGTTGGTCTAGGAAGACGAGGGGCCTCCTGGGCAGGAGAAAATAGGGAGGAGTAGGGAGGGCGGCGCCGGCGAGGCCAAGCCGCCAGGGGAGCTCGCCCACAGCCCGGAGGAGTCGGCGGCGCCCGAGCTGCAGGCGGAGGAGAAGCTGTCCGCGCAGCCCGGCGCTCATGCGGGGACTCCGCCGCGTCGCAGCTGATCCCGGGCTCAGAGGTGCGGGTCACGCTGGACCACATCATCGAGGACGCGCTCGTCGCGTCGTTCCGCCTCGGGGAGAAGCTCTTCTCCGGGGTCCTCATGGATCTGTCCAAAAGAGACCATGAAGGTATGGTGCAATAGCTCTCTACTTTTGGTGGGAAAAATACACAACCATTCTGGTGAAGCGGTTTGGGCCCCATGGGATCCCTGTGACAGTATTTCCCAAAAGGGAATATAAGGATAAACCGGAAGCCATGCAGCTCCAAAGTAATACATTCCACGAAGGGACAGAAGTCATGTGTGAAGTGAATGGTGCTGTTCCCAATGACCCTTCTCCTGTCCCACCTCCTGAGCTGAGTTTGGCCGAAAGCCTTCCTTGGTGGACTTCCAAACCACCGCCTCTCTTCCATGAAGGAGCACCTTATCCTCCCCCTTTGTTTATCAGGAAAACGTATAAGTAATCCATACCTCAGCCGCCTCCTCCTAAAATCAAGCGACCCAAACGAAAAATGTACAGGGAAGAACCTACTTCAATAATGAATGCTATTAAACTACGACCGAGACAAGTCCTGTGTGATAAATGTAAAAACAGTGTTGTTGCTGAAAAAAAGGAAATTAGAAAAGGTAGTAGTGCAAGTGATTCTTCTAAATATGAAGATAAAAAACGGAGAAATAAAAGTGTAGCTACTGTGAACAAAAAACTGAAAACTGACCATAAAGTGGATGGGAAAAGCCAAAATGAAAGCCAGAAAAGAAATACTGTGGTTAAGGTTTCAAATATCGCTCACAGCAGAGGCAGAGTAGTGAAAGTTTCTGCTCAGGCAAATACGTCAAAAGCTCAGTTAAGTACTAAAAAAGTGCTTCAGAGCAAGAACATGGATCATGCAAAAGCTCGGGAAGTACTGGAAATTGCCAAAGAAAAGGCACAGAAGAAGCAAAGTGAAACCAGTGCTTCCAAAAACGCTCACTCGAAAGTCCATTTCACTCGTCGATACCAGAATCCTAGCTCAGGTTCCCTCCCACCCCGGGTCCGGTTAAAACCACAGCGGTACAGGAATGAAGAAAATGACTCTTCTCTGAAGACAGGACTTGAGAAAATGCGCAGTGGCAAGAAGGCGCCCAAGCCCCAGTCTCGCTGCACTTCCACCCGCTCAGCAGGTGAGGCCCCTTCAGAAAGTCAGAGTCCCTCAGCAGGCCCCGAAGAGGCAGCAGTGAGGCGCAGGACGCCAGTGAAGTGCCTGTGCCTGGTGAGCAGGGTGAACCACAGACACTGGGCAAAAAGGGCAGCAAAAGCAATATCTCTGTTTACATGACCCTAAACCAAAAGAAACCTGACTCTTCCAGTGCCTCAGTGTGTAGCATTGATAGCACAGATGAGTTGAAGTCTTCCACCTCTGAGTGTAGTTCTCCTGAAAGCTTTGAATTTCCTCCAGGTAGTATACATGCACCTTCCACCTCCTCCACTTCCTCCTCTTCAAAGGAAGAGAAAAAGCTCAGTAATTCCTTGAAAATGAAAATCTTTTCCAAAAACGTGTCTAAATGCGTCACACCAGATGGCAGGACCATATGTGTAGGGGACATTGTTTGGGCCAAGATATACGGCTTCCCTTGGTGGCCAGCCCGTATTCTTACTATAACTGTGAGCCGGAAAGACAGCGGGCTGTTAGTGCGACGGGAGGCCCGTATTTCATGGTTTGGTTCTCCAACAACATCTTTCCTTGCTCTTTTGCAACTCTCCCCCTTTTTAGAAAACTTCCGGTCACGCTTTAATAAGAAGAGAAAGGGCCTGTATCGCAAGGCTATCACAGAGGCTGCTAAGGCTGCCAAGCAGCTCACCCCCGAAGTGCGGGCTCTGCTGACACAGTTTGAGACGTGAACACGGACAGGAAGGTAGGCAAGAGCTACTGGAAGGTACCGCAGGTTTTCTAGTCTAGTTAGGAACAATTTCTACAAAATAGCTTGGCCAAATTGGAGAGAGAAGTTGAACTCCGTTGGCTGGCTTTTTTATACTTACTTTATAGCCATTTTTAGAATGAGAAGCTTAAACTGAACATACAATCAAATCTTGTCTCAAGGAAGTGAGATTTTGCAGTATTTTCCAATTTTGAGGTCTAAAACTATCCCAAGACATAGAAGCCATAACCTCAACTGAAAATGAATTTTTGCAGGGACTGTTAATTGCCATTTGTACCTATTACTGTATATGTATATATACACACCTATATAAAATATTGCCTGTCACTATGTGACACAGGTTGCATATTTGGAAATTTAGTAAGGGCTGGTGAGCTGGGTAAACAGTGTGGATATTTATGACTACTTTCTTTTTTTTAAAGTTAAATGAACAGTTAGCCTTTCTATGTGCATAATGGTGTACAAGGTGTTTAAGAAACTGAAATGCTTGCTATTCAGTGATGTACTGGGGAAATAGCCCAGTACTAGGGATTAAAACTCTCAAGACTGGACAGGTTTGAGTCACACTCTCCTTTGTGCAGTGGGGGACATAACAAACCTTTTTAAGCTTCTGGTTTGGGAGCTTAGAAAACTTTGGTTTGGGATCAGATTTCTCCTGACTGGCTGTTCCCTAAATTCTTAGGATACGTCCTTGTAAATTACATTTTGTGAATTGTCAGATATGTAATTGTTGCATTTTGGATGTACCTAACTTGATAATTTTTAAAAAATATTTCCAATTAAGGTATCTGTTTGCAGGTCAGAAAATGAGAAAATGTAATTGCGTAATGCTCTGAAATGTAAAAAAACAATAATATCGACAGAAAAGCTGTAAATAAAATCAACTAAATCCAAAAGAAAATAGAGAGGAAATGAGACATTAAGGGAATGGAGACTGAGGGGGGAGGGGCAGGAGCAGCCCAGGGGACAGCTGTGCGGAGGGCGGTCGTGTCTGGGGACAGGCCCAGGGCTCCTGGCTGGCTGGAGGAAGTCCCTGTGTCCCAAGGATGGTGACTGCACAGGGGCAGCTCTGTCCCTCATCAGCAGGCTGCAGGTACCTGTTAGGCAATTTTCCGTACTTCCATGGGAGAAATGGGGAGAGAAGGGGAAGGGACTGCGGGCATGAGGGCGCTCACCTGTGATCTCAGGACTTGGGAGGCTGAGTCAGGAGGACGGCATGTTTGAGGCCAGCCTCAGCAACTTGACAAGACTCTTGGCACCTTTGCAAGACCCTGTTTCATAAAAAAAAGTAAAAAAATGGCAGTGGGTGTAGCTCAGAGGTAGAATGTTCCTGGGTTCAATGCTCAGTACCCAAGGGGGGTGACTTAGGGGATCCCCTTCTTCTGGAAACAGGGCCTTAACGCTGGGGTGCTGCAGAATCAAGTGGGGAGGGTGAGCGAGGTCTCTGCCCCGTGGTGACGTGGCCAGCCCCTGCCCCTGATCCTGGGTCCCCGGGTCCACTCAGGCGCTACAATGTCCCGGCCGTGTCTCTGCAGCCCCAGGCGCTGTGCCCGCCATGGCCGCCTGCTGTCCTCAGTCAGCAGGAGCCGCTGAGGAGTGGCTGTTGGCTACATCGCTGGTGCTCACTGCGCACTTCCTGGGCTCTCCTGGGGACACACTCGGGCTGCCGCAAGAATGGGGTGGGCAGACTGCAGGAAGGACTTCCTGTTGGTGATTCTGGACACAGGGTCTGTGGGTCTCAGGACACTTTCCATTTGTGCCTCATGAAGACTTTCTGCAGCCCGGAGTTTGGGGAGGGAGGGGTGCCTCGTGTGGAGGAAGGTTGAGCCAGCCGAGGTGGGTCCCGCCCTGACGCCATCTCTGTGCTCCCTCCTGCATCCAGGGTTGAGGTGGGGTGAGTCAGAATCCCAGGAGCCGAGGACAGTGGCCGCCTGCAGGTGACTCGGCTAAGGACTCCAACCCCAGAGTCTCAAAACAGTGATGTCCAGAGTTGGTCAGGATGGAGACAATATAAAATAAGTTTAATACTCTTTTTGTTGGTTCCTCATTTGTTCCATGCAGAAATTTTAATATTTTAAATGCACTAAGTTAAATAAAAGAGTAAATTAATTTAATCCATTACTTTTTGCTGTTTTTTGTTTATTTGATTTTACTTTTTTTTTTTTTTGAACAGGGGATTAAACCCAGGGCCATTTTACCTCCAAACTACAACCCTAGCCTTTTATTTATTTATTTATTTAGAAACAGAGTCACACTCTGTTTCTAAGGGTCTTCCTAAGTTTCTGAGGCTGGCCTTGAACCTGAGATCTACCTGTCTCAGCTTCTCAAGTTCTGGAATTACAGGTGTGTACTGTCATGCCTGGCAACACTTAATTTTTTTTTTTATATTGAGATTTGAATTCAGGAATGTTCTACCTCTGAGCTACACCCCTAGCTATTTTTGTTTCTTGTTTGTTTGTTAGTTTGTTTTGCAGTACTGGGGATTGAACTCAGGGGCATTCTATCTCTGAGCTATACTCCCAGCCCTATTTTTTATTCCTTATTTTGAAACACGGTGTCACTAAGTTGCAGAGTGCCTCACTAGGTAGCTGAGGCTGGCCGCAAACCCGGATCCTCCTGTCTTAGCCTCCCAAGGACTGGGATTACAAGTGTGCGCCACCATGCCCGGTCTTTTCTTGTTTTGAAATGGGTGTCTCTAAATAGCTGAGGGTCTCACTAAATTGTTGATGTTGGTCTCAGACCTGTGACCTTCCTACCTGTGATCCGCCGCCCCCTCCCCAAGTACTGGAATTGCAGGCATGTACTACCATGCCTGGCATAAACAATTTAAATCTTTTTTTTCTTTTCCTTTTTCTTTTTTTTTTTTTTCCGGTACTGGGGATTGAACTCAGGGGCATTCTACCTCCGAGCTATACCCCCAGCCCTATTTTTTTTTCTTTATTTTGAAACAGGGTCTCACTAAGTTGCGGGGTGCCTCACTAGGTAGCTGAGGCTGGCCAAGAACCCGAATTCTCTGGTCTCCGCTTCCCAAATGCTGGGATTACAAGCGTGCGCCATTATGCCTGGCAACAATTTAAATCATAATTAAATGTATGGATTTGTGCAACTTTCACTCCGATCCAATTACAGAGTCATTCCATTACCCTAGGGATTCCTCATGTCCATTTGTGGTCACTCACTGTCCCCATGCCCAGGACCCAGAAATCTGCTTTCAAATTCCATAGAATATGCTTTACTGAACATTTCATATAAATGGAAACATATAATCCGTGTCTCGTCTGTTTGGCTCATTTAACTTAGCATGATGTTTTTGAGGCCAAAATGTGTTGTAACATGTAACAGTATCTCATTCCTGTTTATCGCTAAATATTATTCCACAGTGTGGATAGACCTTGTGCGGTTTCTTCAGTCGCCAGCTGACCTGCGTGAGGAGGTTTAGTTGTTGTTATTGGTGCATCTCAATTATACAGAATGGTGGTTTCATTGTGGCTTCTTCACACATCCGTAACAGCACAATCGACTACTTTCACTTCCCCACCACCCCCTCAACCTCTCCTGTGGGAAGGCTCTAGCTATAAATTTCATTTTGTTAAGAGCCATTTGGTTTATTAATGTCTTGTTGTGTGTATGTAATATATCTTTCCAGATTCATGAGAGCATTTCTTTTTTTGTGGTACTTGGGTTTTTATTTTTTTTTATTTTTTTTTTTTTCGGTACTGGGGATTGAACTCAGGGGCATTCTACCTCCGAGCTATACCCCCAGCCCTACTTTTTACTTTATTTTGAAACCGGGTCTCACTAAGTTGTGGAGTGCCTCACTAGATAGCTGAGGCTGGCCGCGAACCCGGATCCTCCGGTCTCAGCCTCCCGAATGCTGGGATTACAAGCGTGCGCCACCACGCCCGGCTTTGGGTTTTTATTTAAAATTTTTTCGTGTAGTACTGAGGATTGAGCTCAGAGGCATTCTACCTCTGAGCTACTCCCCCAGCCCTATTTTTTATTTTCAAACAGAGTCTCACTAAGTTGCTGAGGCTGGCCGCAAACCTGGGATTCTCCTGTCTCAGCCCCCAAAGTCCTGTGATTACAGGTGTACACCACTATGCCTGACTTCTACTTGGGACTGAGCCCAGGGGCATTCTACCTCCAAGCTACACCCTCACCCCTATTTTATTTTTGTTTTGAAACGTCTTTCTAGGTTGACCAGTGTCTTGGTACTTGCTAAGGCTGTCCTTGATCCTGTGATCCTCCTGTCCCAGTCTCCCAAGTCCTGGGATTACAGGTGTGCGTGCTCCACCATGCCCAGCTTCATGAGAGCATTTCTGAGGGTAAACTCCTAGGAGAAAAAAATGTGAAGCCAGTGGTTCATTTCCACATACTTACATGTTATATATAATTATAAATTAATAGATATTAACAGGTTGCTTTCCAGCTGAGTAGGACCCACTTCCAATGCCACCAGTTGGATGAGTGAGTGTGTGTCCCCACGGTATCACCAGCACTGTGGCCATTCATGTTTTTGTCTTTTTTTTTTTTTTTAAGGTATTATGGATTGAGCCCAGCGGCATTCTGAATCCAAGCCATACCCCCAGCCCTTTTTTTAAAATTTTTAATTTTGAAACAAGTTCTTGCTAAGTTGCTGAGGGTCTCACTAAGTGTCT
>PVLC010041864.1:0-13199 GCA_004027655.1 Graphiurus murinus
TGGCTATGTAGGGGTGTGCCACCACACTTGGCATAATGTAATGTTATTAATAGAAAACTAGACTGAGGAATAGAATTTATCTATGAAACTGGATAGGATCCATTGATTATTATTATTATTTTTTTTGGTATTGGGGATTGAACCCAGGGGCATTCTACCTCTGAGCTATACCCCAGTCCTATTTTTTTTTTTTTTTTTTGCGGTACTGGAGATGGAACTCAGGGGCGTTCTACCTCCGAGGTATACCCCCAAGCCCTATTTTTTATTCTTTATTTTATTTTATTTTATTTTTGCAGTACTGGGGATTGAACTCAGGGGCATTCTACCTCTGAGCTACACCCCCAGCCCTATTTTTTATTCTTTATTTTTAATTTTTATTTTTTTGTGGTACTGGGGATTGAACTCAGAGGCATTCTACCTCCGAGCTATACCCCCAGCCCTATTTTTTATTCTTTACTTTGAAACCGAGTCTCACTAAGTTGTGGAGTGCCTCACTAGATATCTGAGGCTGGCCACGAACCTGGATCCTCTGGTCTCAGCCTCCTGAACGCTGGGATTACAAGTGTGCGCCACCACGCCCGGCTCCCAGCCCTATTTTTTATTCTTTATTTTGAAACCGAGTCTCACTAAGTTGCAGAGTGCCTCACTAGGTAGCTGAGGCTGGCTGCAAACCCGGATCCTCTGGTCTCAGCCTCCCAAATGCTGGGATTACAAGCGTGCGCCACCACGCCCAACTCCCAGTCCTATTTTTTATTATTTATTTTGAAACAGGGTCTCACTAAATGCAGAGGGCCTCACTAAGTAGCTGAGGCTGGCTGGGAACCCAGATCCTCTGGTCTCAGCCTCCCAAGTACTGGGATTACAAGCGTGTGCCACCACGCCTGGCTCCCATTGATTATTTTAATTTTTTTTTTTTTTTGGTACTGAGTATTGAACCCAGAGGCATTCTACCTTCGAGCTACAGCCCCAGTCTGATTTTATTTCATATTTGGAAACAGGGTCTCACTAGGTTGATGAGAGTCTTATTACTTCCTGAGGCTGTCCTTGAACCTGTGATCCTCCTATCTCAGCCTCCCTAGAACTGAGATTACAAGCATGGGCCACCATGCCCAGCTTGACCCATTAATTATTAAGGCTGATGACTATAAGTTATCCTAATAAGAAAGTTTTTATTTTTGGCCGGGCGTGGTGGTGCACGCTTGTAATCCCAGCATTAGGGAGGCTGAGACTGGAAGATGCGGGTTCGAGGCCAGCCTCAGCTACCTAGTGAGGCACTCCACAACTTAGCGAGACCAGGTTTCAAAATAAAGAATAAAAAATAGGGCTGGGGGTATAGCTCGGAGGTAGAATGCCCCTGAGTTCAATCCCCAGTACTGCAAAAAAAAAAAAAAAAAAAGAAAGTTTTTTTTGGTGCTAAAAACATGGATCACATTATCAAAAAAGTGATATTTTATTGGTAAAAATTATAATAAGAAAGCACTCAATATCCCCTTATGTATTAGGTTTGATATCTCTGGAATCATTTGTTTTAGTTTAAGGCTTATAACTTTAGACTTCTGGTGGCACTGTGTTAATAGGAATATTGGGAGCATTCTTTATCTGTGCTGTCCAATAAAGTAGCCATGAGGCACACGTAGCTCTTTAAATTACTATTAAATAAAAAATTCAGCTATCAGACACAAGCTAGGTCATAAGTGTTCAGAAGCTATTGGCTACTTTATCGAACAGAGCAGTTAGAGGATATTTCCAGTGTTGCAGAAAGTTAGTTCTGTTGGACAGTGCTGCTGTAGAAGAATGAGCAGAAAGAGAAACGGATTTTAATTCACTGCATTGAACTGAACTGAATACGCTCTATGCCTCAAAGGGACACATTCTGATAAGAAGCTGAAGATGGCCGTGGTATAACATCTAAGCATGATTTCCTTCTCAGATTTACTAAGCTAAAAAAGGTTTGTGTTAATCTGTTTTATTTTATTTTATTTATTTATTCTTTTGCGGTACTGGGGATTGAACTCAGGGGCATTCTACCTCCAAGCTACACCCCCAGCCCTATTTTTTTTTTTTTTTATTCTTTATTTTGAAACAGGGTCTCACTAAGTTGCGGAGTGCCTCACCAGGTAGCTAAGGCTGGCCCTGAACCCAGATCCTCTGGTCTCAGCCTCCCAAATGCTGGGATTACAAGTGTGTGCCACCATGCCCGGCTCTAATCTGTTTTAGCTAACTAAAAAATAGTTATTTGGAATGGTTTTTTTTTGTTGTTGTTGTTTTTTTCAGTACTGGGGATTGAACCCAGGGGTATTCTACCTCCGAGCTACACCCCCAGCCCTATTTTTTTAATTCTTTATTTTGAAATAGGGTCTCATTAAGTTGCAGAGTGCCTCACTAATTAGCTGAGGCTGGCCATGAACCCAGATCCTCTGGTCTCAGCCTCCCAAATGCTGGGATTACCAGTGTGTGCCACCAAGCCTGGCTGGAATGTTTTTATCTTTTGCTTTTGAATTCTGGAGCACTGTATCTGTGTATACTAGTTTTCATGCCATTTGTTATGAAAGCTTTAATTGATAACTAAATAAGACTGTTCCTTCTTTCAGGAAAGACTTCTCTTGTCCTTTAAAAAATATCCTTTACTTCTTTTTGTGATTATAAAGTGTTTATGGTAAAAAACAAAAAAGTGTTTATGGTTAAAAACAAAAATTATAAATAGTTCAGTCAATTGTAACTGAGATAATCACCCTTAATATTTTGGTAAATATTGTTCTAGAAATTTTGTATGCATTTTTACATATAAATAAAATTACAATAATGGAACTATGCTATTCTTTTTCATAACCTGAATTTAACAGAAACAACATGTCAAATGTCTTTTTTTGTATGGTACTGGGGATTCAACCCAGGGGTGTTCTACTTTGGAGCTACACCCCAGCCCTATTTTTTATTTGGAAATAGGGTCTCACTAAGTTGCTGAGAGCCTCACTAAGTTGCTGAGGCTGAGTTTGAACCTGCCATCTTTCTGTCTCAGCCTCCCAAATACTGGGATTAGAGGCGTGCACCATCATGCTGGCTTATCTTTTTATATTAGTATATATTTATCAATATTTTTTTTTTTTTTGCAGTACTGGGGATTGAACTCAGAGGCATTCTACCTCCGAGCTATACCCCCAACCAGATTTTTTTTATTCTTTATTTTGAAACCGAGTCTCACTAAGTTGCAGAGTGCCTCACTAGGTTACTGAGGCTGGCCTCGAACTCGGATCCTCCGGTCTCAGCCTCCCGAATGGTGGGATTACAAGCGTGCACCACCACGCCCGGCTTATTTATCAATATTTTTGCTGGTTGCATAGTATCATACAGTGGATGTAACATTATTTAAGCAGACTTTCTTGTATGAATAATTATTTTGGATATTTCAACTTATGACTATTTAAATAATAATGGCTTCCTTGGTCATATTTTTGAAGTGTTTTGTTTCAAAGTCTGGCGTGGTAGCACACACTTGTAATCCTAGTACTTGGGAGGATGAGATAGGAAGATCAGAGGTTCAAGACCAGCCTCAGCAAGTAGTGAGTGAGACTCTCATCAAGCTAGTGAGACCTTTTTTCAAAATAAAAATAAAATAGTACTAGGGGCATAGCTTGGAGGTAGAATATCCCTGGTTCAATCCCCAGTACCACAAAAGAAAAAAAAAGTGCTTTGTTTGGTTAGAGTATATTATAATTAACATAATGAGGTCAATAGAAAAATTCTCTATCAGGAATAAAAATAATTTTTTTTTTTTTTTGGTACTGGGGATTGAACCCAGAGGCATTCTACTTCCAAGCTATATCCCCAGCCTGATTTTTTTTATTTCTTCTTTGGAAACAGAGCCTCACTAAATTGCTGAGGTTGGCTTTGAACCTGTGATCCTCCTGTCTCAGCCTCCAAGTACTGGGATTGCAAGCATGCACCACCATGCTTGGCCGTAAAACTAAATTTTGCAAATTTTATCAACTGGACAAAGCTTTAAAAAACTACTAACTCTAGAATGGATTATTTAAAAAGCCAAAACTATCACTCTTCAACATTCTTCAATTTAAATAAACTTTTAAGAGAAAATAAATGATCTCTTAATGTTTCTTTTATGCAAATTTCAATTTTGTGCAAAGAGGAAAATGACAATTTAGGCAAACAGTTAAGAGCAGACTCTGGAGCCTCTGGAGGGTTGAATGCCGCCTCCAGCTGTGTGACCTTGGGCAAACTAAGGTGTGCCTCAGTAAAATAAGGTAAACAAATGGAGGAAATAGTTACCTCCTAAGATTTTTGTGATGAACATATCTTATAACTATAATATGTTAGTATTTTGTTTGATAACACTTCCCTTTATAGATGAGATATAGGACATACATTTAATATTTTAAAGAAAGTAAAGGAAGCCGGGCGTGGTGGCGCATGCTTGTAATCCCAGCATTTGGGAGGCTGAGACCTGAGGATCTGGGTTCGCAGCCAGCTTCAGCTACTTAGTGAGGCTCTCTGCAATTTAGTGAGACCCGGTTTCAAAATAAAGAATAAAAAATAGGGCTGGGGGTATAGCTTGGAGGTAGAACGCCCTTGAGTTCAATCCCCAGTACTGTTAAAAAAAAAAAAAAAGAAAAGAAGAAGAAAGTAAATGAAGACATTCCCTTTTTTTATCTCTCCTTTTGGGTATAGATCTGCTGAGATAGCCTAGGATATCAACTTCAATATGGAATTTAATGGCCAATAATCTAAGTGGCTAAATTAGAATTACCCCACTGTTCCCTCCAATAAAGCAAACTACATGTCTAAATAGATCAAATATTGTTACAGCTATAATTTTTTTTTTCAGTACTGGGGATTGAACCCAGGGGTATTTTACCTCCGAGCTACACCCCAGCCCTATTTTATTTTTTTTATTTTGATACAGGATCTCACTCTGGCTGTGAAACCTGTAATCCTCCTTTCTCAGCCTCCCAAGTACTGGGATTACAAGCATGTACCACCATACTTGGCTTATTATTATTTTTTTGCAGTACTGGGGATTGAACCCAGGGAAATTCTACCTATGAGATACACCCCTATCCCTATTTTTTATTCTTTATTTATTTTTTGCAGTACTGGGGATTGAACTCAGGGGCATTCTACCTCCGAGCTAGACCCCCAGCCCTATTTTTTATTCTTTATTTTGAAACCAAGTCTCACTAAATTGCGGAGTGCCTCACTAGGTAGCTGAGGCTGGCCTCGAACCCAAATCCTCCAGTCTCAGCCTCCCAAATGCTGGAATCACAAGCATGCGCCACCATGCCCGACTTTATTCTTTCTTTTTTTCTTTTTTTGCGGTACTGGGGATTGAACTCAGGGGCATTCTATCTCTGAGCTATACCCCCAGCCCTATTTTTTATTCTTTATTTTGAAACAGGGTCTCACTAAGTTGCAGAATGCCTCACTAGGTAGCTGAGGCTGGCCACTGACCCGGATCCTCTGGTCTCAGCCTCCCAAATGCTGGAATTACAAGCGTGCACCACCACTCCCGGCTTATTCTTTATTTTATAACAGGGTCTCACTAAGTTGCAGAGGGCCTCACTAAGTAGCTGAGGCTGGCTGAAAACTTGCAATCCTTCTGTCTCAGCCTCCAAAGTACTGGGATTAGAAGAGTGCACCACCACACTTGGCTGGCTTATTATTTTTATTTGAGTGCTGGGGATTGAATCCAGGGCCTCATGCATGCTAAGCACATATTCTACTACTGGGCTACACCAAGAATTCATTCTCTCTCTCAGCCCCCCCAGCCCTATTTTATGTTATTTTCTGCAGTACTGGGGATTGAATCCAGGGGCATTCTACCTCTGAGCTACATCTCCAGCCCTGTTTTAATCCTTTATTTTGAAACAGGGTCTCACTAAGTTGTGGAGGACCTCACTAAGTAGCTAAGCCTATCCTTGAACCTGCCATCCTCCTGTCTCAGCCTCCCAAGCTGAGATTACAAGCATGTGCCACCATGCTTGGCTTCTATTTTATTTTTTATTTTGAAACAGGGTGTCAGTAGGTTGTGGAGGGCTGGCCATGAGCCTGTCGTCCTCCTGTCCTGGTCTCCCAAGTACAGGTGTGTGGCATGGTGCCTGGCCCAATAATTCTATTTTTTTTTTTTTTTTTTTGGTACTGGGGATTGAACCCAGAGGCATTCTATCTCCAAGCTACTTCCCCAGCCCGATTTTATTTCTTATTTGGAAATGGGGTCTCACTAGGTTGCTGAAAGCCTCACGAAGTTGTGGAGGCTGGATTTGAACCTGCCATCCTCCTGTCTCAGCCTTCCAAGTTCTGGGATTACAAGCCTGCACCACCACACCCAGCGCCCAGCTCCAATATTTCTATTCTTAATAGTGAACATGTACACTTTTCCTATAGGTATTGTTTTTTAAAATTTTTGTACTATGATGTTTAAATATAAGTGATTTTAAACTCCTGAAATCTAAAATACTTTTTTTGTGGTGCTGGAATTGAACCCAGGGTCATTCTACCTCTGAGCTATACCCCTAGCCCTATTTTATTTTATTTTATTTTTTTCGGTACTGGGGATTGAACTCAGGGACATTCTACCTCCAAGCTCTACCCCCAGCCCTATTTTTTATTCTTTATTTTGAAACAGGGTCTCAGTAAGTTGTGGAGTGCCTCACTAGATAGCTGAGGCTGGCCTCGAACCCGGATCCTCCAATCTCAGCCTCCCAAATGCTGGGATTACAAGCGTGCGCCACTAAGCCCGGCTTTATTTATTTATTTATTTATTTATTTATTTATTTATTTATTTGCGGTACAGGGGATTGAACTCAGGGGCATTCTACCTCCGAGCTATACCCCCAGCCCTATTTTTTATTCTTTATTTTGAAACCGAGTCTCACTAAGTTGCGGAGTGCCTCACTAGATAGCTGAGGCTGGCCGAGAACCCGGATCCTCCGGTCTCAGCCTCCCGAATGCTGGGATTAAAAGCATGTGCTTGTGAAAAAGGGTTTCACTAAGTTGCAGAAGGCCTTGCTAAATTGCTGAAGCTGGCTACAAACCTGCAATCCTCCCCACTCAGCCTCCCAAGTACTGAGATTACAGGTGTGTGCCATCACACCTGGCTCAAAATATATTTTTTTGTAGCAGACTATCACTTCTATCTAGGGAAAAAGCCAAGCAATCAGTACACAGAAAGACTGATGTTTTGTTCATATTTTGGCCATAGGTCTGCTTTAAGAAACAGTGCTCCCTACAGGATGGAAGAATTTATTTGCCTCCCTTTTGATGGGGTACAGAGCTAAAATGGCTGAATAAAGAAGCATGGGGGACTGGAAGCTCCTTGGAGGTATTCTGGAGGAAGTCCACATTCACTCCACTTTGATTGGAAAGATCTGGCTCACCATCCTGTTCATATTTCGAATACTTGTTCTGGGTGTGGCAGCTGAAGATGTCTGGAATGATGAACAGACTGGCTTCATCTGCAATACAGAACAACCGGGTTGCAGAAATACATGCTATGACCAGGCCTTTCCTATCTCCCTCATTAGATACTGGGTTCTGCAGGTGATATTTGTGTCCTCACCCTCTCTGCTCTATATGGGCCATGCTTTATACCAACTGAGAGTTCTAGAGAAAGAGAGGCAGAGGATGAAAGCTCAATTAAGGAGAGAACTGGATGGGGCAGAGTTTAAAATGCCTGTGGATCAGAGGAGATTGGAGGAAGAGCTTTGTCAGTTGGAACAAAGGAAACTAAATAAAGCTCCACTCAGAGGCACCTTGCTTTGTACTTATGTGATACACATTTTCACCCGCTCTGTGGTTGAAGTTGGGTTCATGATTGGACAGTACCTTTTATATGGATTTCACTTAGAACCTCTTTTTAAATGCCATGGCCAACCATGTCCAAATATAATTGACTGTTTTGTCTCAAGACCCACAGAAAAGACAGTATTTCTATTATTTATGCAATCCATAGCCACAGTTTCACTTCTCTTAAACATTCTAGAAATTTTCCATCTAGGTTTTAAGAAGATTAAAAGAGGGCTTTGGGGACAATATAAGTTGAAGAATGAACATTCTGAAGTCTATGCAAACAAATCAAAACAAAATCTAGCCAAATATCATAGCACATCTGCAAATTCACTGAAGCGACTCCCCTCTGAACCTGATTATAATCTGTTCATGGAAAAGCAAACAGACAGAGCGGTGTACAAGAGTTTAAATTCATCTTCTGCATTTCAGGCAGATCCTGGCCATCACAGTGTAAATGATAAGAAATGCATTTTGGATGAACAGGAAACTAATGAGACGTGCACACTTAGTACTACCTGTACTTATCCTCAACACATCGGCTCAAATAACAAAGACACTCATAAAATATTTGCAAAAGAACTTAATGGTAACCCCATCAGGGGAAAAAGACAAATTGATGGCAAAGACAGCAAAAAGAACCACTGTTCCGTTCGAGATATTGCTATAGATACAGATAACCACATGGGGCAGTCACTCCACAAGGATTTCTTCCTGGCAGCCACTTGCACCTCGAAGCCTCGGCGCCTTGGTGCTGCATGCGAGCCCTTTTCAGAAGATGAAAATCAGGGGTTACCTCCTGAAGAGACCCTCCAGGGCCAGTTCAGAGAGGGCACAGTCGGAATCCTTCCTCTTTCACAGGAAGACTCCCAACCACTTGACATCATAAATACTTCTGATTCTTTGGGAGAGTGGTCCGTTGGGCCAAAGTTTGTCAGAATCTGCAACAATCCCACTGTTTGTCCAACACATTTAATGCCCCTTACGAACAACTCTGTCAGTAGGCGAGTTTCCACAGACCTTCAGATCTGAAGTGTTGTTGCTTTTGGATATTCTCTATATTATATCGCCAGTTTATAACATTGTGATTTGCTTCCCGGATTGGAGTCTTTCTTGACTTTACTACTCACTGGTCCTGTAACCCCCGCCCCGGCAAGTTTAGCCCAGTATCTGGCACAACAGTAATTATTCGAAAAATGCAAGCTTTTATTAGCATGGTGATGCTCACCATCCAGGGGCCCACTTCAAGTCAGCCACCAAACAAGGAGACTCCAAATGTAAAAGCGGAAGCCCAAGCCTACAAATCGAATCACCCTTCTTAAGCCACTAGAAACCCCAAAGTCGCCCAGTGACTGTAGAGAGCCCCAAAGCCCAGCACAGATAAGACACCACAGTTTCCGTGATCCCAGCAGAGCAGCGTGCGCCCTTTACCACGTGGGCGACCCACGATCCCCCCAGAGTCCCTAGGTCCCGGGGCCCCGCAGGCCCCGCCCCCGGGCGCCACGCCCACCCTGCGCTCTACCTGGACACCCAAACTCCGGCCCCCTGCTAAGCAACCGAACCGCCCGCCGCGGGGACCGGAAGAGGAAGGAAAGGTGCGCTCGGAAAGCCGGAGGGGCGGGCGTACGCAGTCTCCCTCGGCTCTGCCGGCTCCGGGGGATGCAGAGCGTCCCGGTCTCCATGAAAACAGGCCACACCCCAGCGATGCCGGCCCGTGGCTCGCAAGTGCGCAGGCGCGCGCGCCCTCCCGCGCATGAGCAGAGCGGCTCCCCGCCCGCCAGCCACGGTCTCCGGCGCCAGCTCCGCCGCGGCCGCTGTCATGGCTCACTACAAAGTGAGGGGGCGCGGCGTGGCCGGGGCTTGCGGGTCGGCCCCGGGGGGGAGTTGGGGCGCGCGCGGGTTTAGGGGGCCGGAGGCAGCGAGGCAGAGGCGGGGTTGCGGGACGCCCGGCGCCTTCTTCCTGCCCTGGCCCCGGGGCTCCGGTCACTGACCCGCGGTGTCTCCCCAGGCCGCCGACTCGAAGCGCGAGCAGTTCCGGAGGTATTTGGAGAAGTCGGGGGTGCTGGACACGCTGACCAAGGGTGAGCATGGGCTAGGAGACTCGCGCCCTCGGCGTGCTCCTCCGCACGACTGCTCTGACGGGCCGGGACGTGGGGAAGAGGTAGAACAGGTGGGGCCCGCCGGGCGTCCCTAAGGTGGGCCTAGGGGCTCCAAGGTACCGGCGCACGCTGCCTGACATGCGCTGCCCGGTGTGGTAGCTTAGTCCATGCTGCCGCTCTCAGCGCCGGGAGTGAAACTCTTGCAGCTGTTGCAAAGTCTCTCCAACTTCCGTTGCTTTGCCTGGAGCAGCCGCAGTGGACATGTTTGTTAAAGACCTTGAGATCCCAGTTCTTTCCGTCTTTAGGGGTTTGCAGAATCCTCAGAATCTCAAGAAACATTTTTCCTCGAACAAAGGGCAACTTGGGAGAATGGCCAGATTGGAAAATGAACTATAAAATAGCCGAATGAGCCTAAACCCCAGTATAGGCGATCATAAGACAATTTTCCTGTGGCTTTTCAATTCTGGTTTCTCAAGTTTATAGCAATTTCTATCTTGTGTAGATGTAATAATTAAAGTAGAATTACAGTTTAAAGAGTTTAGTGGTTATATTGTTTACAACTTTGAAAATGTAAGTTTACTGTTACACTGTATCCCTTCCTTCCTGGGATCAAGATCTAAGCAGAGGAATGCAATACTTGGAGAAAGTGGAGTACTGCTTACTTCCTTAGCTCACCAGTATTTTCAATGCCTATTTGTTACTCAGATCACTGGCTGGGGTTTTTTGTTTTTTTTTTTTCTTTTTTAGTACTGGGGATGGAACCCATGAGCTTGCCACCACTGAGCTACATCCCCAGCCCTAGTTGTTTATTTAGAGATGGGGTCTTGCTAACCAGCCCATGCTTGCGTTGAACTTGTCATCATCCTGTCTCCGCCTCTCCAGTTACTGAGATTACAGGTTTGCTCCAGCTGCTTGTCACTGGCAGGGATTTCCAAAGGTGTAGCAGGGAGTTGCTGGCAGGAATGAGGACCTGGATCCGTATCAGAACAGGAAGTGACTGGAAAATAATTTGCTAACTGCTTTTGGGTAGAAGTAATGTTTAGGGAGAAATTATAGGAGAAAAACTTCTGGATTTTAGCAGAAAGCAGGATTTTTCATTTGCATGCGTGGACTGGCTGGCAATTTTGAATTGCTGCCTACTATGGGTTCAGATACTAGTTTCCCTATGTCTTTGCAAATAAATTTCAGCTACTCTGTGAAAGTGCTGTGCTAATTTGTCTCTGGAAGTGGCATAGATGCTTGGAATGTTGTTCCCTTAAGAAATCCCATAAGTTTTTTTCTTTCATTTAACCATTTAATTCGGGTCTCTGTTTTCATGAGGGTGTATCCTAGTTGGGGGGACAGATAATAAAGAAATACATAGTTCCAGCTAGTGATGTGTTATGACTAAAACCATGCCAAGTTACGGGATAAAGTGTGATGGGTGGGATGTGTGTGACATATTAAGTAGAGGTGGGGGGAAGGCCTTCTGAAGTAACTTTTGGGCACAGATTTGAATGAAAGAGTGTAGGTCAAGAGTTCCAGGAAATAGGCCAGGTGTGGTGGTGCACGCTTGTAATCCCAGCATTCGGGAGGCTGAGACCACAGGATCCGGGTTCGCGGCCAGCCTCAGCTACCTAGTGAGGCACTCCGCAACTTAGTGAGACTCGGTTTCAAAATAAAGAATAAAAAAATAGGGCTGGGGGTGTAGCTCGGAGGTAGAATGCCCCTGAGTTCAATCCCCAGTACCGCAAAAAAAAAAAAAAAAAAAAAAAGAGTTCCAGGAAATACATTTTGTGTGTATGTGGTATTGGGGATTGAACCCAGGGGCATTCTACCTCTGAGCTACACTCCCAGCCCTATTTTATTTTTATTTGGAAATGGGGTCTAGCTAAGTTGCTGAGAGCCTTGCTAAATTGCTGAGGCTGGCTTTGAACCTGCAGTCCTCCTGTCTCTGCCTCCCAAGTACTGTGATTACAGGCATGGCCACCTCACCTGGCTCTAGGAAATATATTTCACCTCTAAGCTGAAAATCTTTTTTTTTTTTTTTTTTGCAGTGCTGGGGATTGAACTCAGAGGCATTCTACCTCTGAGCTATACCCACAGCCCTATTTTTTTTTTTTTTTTTTTTTTTTTTGCGGTACTGGGAATTGAACTCAGGGGCATTCTACCTCCGAGCTACACCCCCAGCCCTATTTTTATTCTTTATTTTGAAACAGGGTCTCAACTAAGTTGCGAGTGCCTCACTAGGTAGCTGAGGCTGGCCGAGAACCCGGATCCTCCGGTCTCAGCCTCCCGAATGCTGGGATTACAAGCGTGCGCCACCACGCCCGGCTCCTATTTTTTAATTCTTTTTTTGAAACAGGGTCTAAGTTGTGGAGTGCCTCACTAGGTAGCTGAGGCTGGCCTAGAACCCGGATCCTCCCGTCTCAGTCTCCCAAATGCTGGGATTACAAGCATGCGCCACCACCCCCGGCTCTAAGCTGAAAATCTGAAATCCAAAATGCTCCAAAATCTAAAACTTTTGAGTATTGACATGATGCTAGAAGTGGAAAATTCCACACTTGACTGACTACGTGTGACATGTCACTAAAAATATTGCATAAAATTACCTTCAAGCTATGTATCTAAAATGTATATGAAACATAAATGAATTTTGTGTTTAGTCTTGTCTCTCATTCCAGTGTATCATATGAAATATGTATAAGCAAGTATTCCAAAATCTGAAAAAGTTGTATTCTAGTCCCAAGCATTTTGGATAAAGGTCATTGAACCTATATAAGGAAGTGAGCGCGGCTGGAGTGAGTGACAGAATAGGCAAAGGCAGAAAAATGGTATCTGTAGGAGATAACTGACTATAGAGAAGATGCACTCCTTCCTGAGACTGGGGAACCCTCGAGGCTTCTTTTCCTTTGCACACATCCATGGGAATCTAACCCCTCGACCACCTTAGATTTCCCATCTATTAAACAACAGACAACATAGTGTCTACTGATATGATTTATTTAAAATTTGATTTTTCAGCTTCAAACATGGATATTTTGCACAAATTTAATTTAAATTTTTTAATCCAGCTGTTTTCAAGAAGATTTAAAACTGCTTATAACATTAAAACACTGTTAGAGCCGGGTGTGGTGGCGCACGCTTGTAATCCCAGCATTCGGGAGGCTGAGACCGGGGTTCACAGCCAGCCTCAGCTACCTAGTGAGGCACTCCGCAACTTAGACTCGGTTTCAAAATAAAGAATAAAAAATAGGGCTGGGGGTGTAGCTCAGAGGTAGAATGCCCCTAAGTTCAATCCCCAGTACCGCAAAAAAAAAAAAA
>PVLC010041865.1:0-13306 GCA_004027655.1 Graphiurus murinus
GGGCGTGGTGGCGCACGCTTGTAATCCCAGCATTCGGGAGGCTGAGACCAGAGGATCCGGGTTCGCAGCCAGCCTCAGCTACCTAGTGAGGCACTCCGCAACTTAGTGAGACTCGGTTTCAAAATAAAGAATAAAAAATAGGGCTGGGGGTATAGCTCGGAGGTAGAATGCCCCTGAGTTCAATCCCCGGTACCACAAAAAAAAAAAAAAAAAAAAAGAAGAGAGAGAGAGAGAGAAGAAGGAAGAAGTAGTGGTTAGGTGGGTGAGACAAGAAGATCTCAGGTTCGTGGCCAGCCTCAGAAACTTAGTGAGACCCTGTTTCAAAATATAAAGGGTTGGGAGTGTAGCTCAGAGGTAGAATGTCCCTGGGGTCAACCCCCAGTACCAAAAATAGAAAGGAAAGGAGGGAGGGAACTTAAATGAAAAGATAAGCACAAGTAGAGTCAACAGTTAAGAGGTTCACTAAAGAAAAGCCACACAGTCCACTTATACCCAGATAAAAAAGTAATACCAAACTTCTATTAAATGCCCTCAGCAAAAATGCACACAGTAGTACTAAGTTGAGTACCTGTCAATTCTTCACTACCTGTGAAGTCCCATTCCAATCATATTCTACTTGAATATTGCTTTTGGGTTTTTTTGCATAATTGGGGGTTGAACCCGAGGACATTCTTCCTCCGAGCTGCACTCCCAGCCCTATTTTTTATTCTTTGTTTTTAAACAGGGTCTCACTAAGTTGTGGAGTGCTTCACTAAGTAGCTGAGGCTGGCTACGAACCTGTAATCTTCCTGTTTCAGCCTCCCAAGTACTGGGATTACAAGTGTGCACCACCACGTCCGGCTCCAAAAATTGCTAGTCTCACATGCAGATGACACAGAAGGTAAGCAAAGTCTGAAAAACCATTCACACCAAATAGCAAAAAAACAAAACCCTGTATACAGAGGGAAGTCCTTCCCACCTAGGGTCCTATGAAGTAGCCCAGCCAAAAGAACCAAGAGGCTACAAATATAGAATACAGGGTGATTCAGGTTCATGGTTTACACAAATCAATGATTTTATTTTATTTATTTATTTTGTGTGTGTGTGGTACTGGGGATTGAACCCGGAGGCATTCTACCTTTGAGCTATACCCCAGCCCGTTTTATTTCTTATTTTGAAACAGGGTCTCGCTAGGTTGATGAGAGTCTCCCTACTTGTTGAAGCTGTCCTCAAACTTGCAATCCTCCTATCTCAGCCTCCCAAGTACTGGAATTATAAGCATGTGCCACCATGCCTGGCTCCAAATCAACTATTTTAAAGGTGTTTTCATAATCTGGTTTCACCATTAATACTCACTTAGATGTTTCCTTAAAGTAATATACTAAGACAAAAAAAAAGGTAATATACTATGATTCTCTTGAAATTAGGCGTGGGAATGTGATGAACCCTATTTAGTTGGTTTCTCATTAATTATTTCATGTCTAACAAAAAAAAATGCAGTGTTACAAGCACTTAAATAAAATCTCAACCTTTCAAATTTTCAATTTTCAGATCAGGGATATTCAATCTGTATATCCCTAATCTGAAAATTAGGATTTTGCTTTCCAAAATTTTACATGCTCCATTTTGAGTGCAGACAGATGCTGAAACAGTTTTGGATTCTGGATTTTGGATCTTTGAATTAGAATCTTCAATTAGTAAAATTCATGAAACATTACAAAATCTGAAAAAAAAATCAGAAATTTGAAATATTTCTGGTACCAGGCATTTTAGATAAGATATATTCAACCTGGATACTATAAACAACATTAGGTTTATTCACCCCATTACCTTTATAACATTTCGAAGAAATGATATGCTTATATATAGAAAATCTAATCACAAAAGGCAATATTACATAATGGTCAAGGACATGCATTCTGGCATCCAACAGTTCTGGATTTGAATTCTACATTTATACCATTTATTACCTAAGTAATCTTGGGTTCTCTACTTATCCTTCCTGAGCACAAGTTGCCCACAAAGTATGCTACATAATAGTCCATTTTTATAATGTTATTGTGAGAATGAAATAAAATAAAATATAGCAAGGCATAGTGGCACACACTTGTAATCCCAATACTTGGGAGGCTGAGACAGCAGGATAGCTGGTTCATGGCCAGCCTCAGCCACTTAGTGTGCCCTCCACAACTTAATGGGACCTTGTTTCAGAAAAAAACCTAGGACTGGGGGTGTAGCTTAGAGGTAGAATGGCCCTGTTTTGTGGGACTAGGGATTGAACCAAGGGGCATTCTGCTTCTGAGCTATACCGCCACCCCTATTTTATTTTTTTATTTTGAAACAGGATCTCACTAAGTTGCAGAGGGCCTCGCTAAGTTGGTGAGGCTGCCAATAAACCTGAGATCCTCCTGTCTCCGCCTCCCAAAGACTGGGATTACAGGCATGCACCACCACGCCCAGCTACATTTATATTTTGAAAACTACTCAAACTTACTAATAAACAAAATTAATTTTTACTTAAATTCATTTATTCTAAATAAAAGCCAAATTTAATAGCTAAACTGTGGTAACTACACCAATGGCTACTGGGACATTTTTCTTATTTCTGACCTTAAAGAAGCAAACAAAGATAACCTTTGTTTCTTCTCTGTGATTCAAAGCAAAGAATATCACTTTCTCTGCTTCCAAAATGGACAGGAAATCCCAAAATAAATTACATGGTTGCTATTGCAACATGAAATGTAAGCCAGATTGCCTCGACTAAGAACACAATGTGCACAAATATAGTAATCATGTTGTTACATGAGTCCAGAGATAAACTCTCCACCAGAAATTTGGACAAGTGATCTATTTGTTACGCTGTACTTTTTGCATCTTTCTAGGAACTATTAAGGAAAGGACCAGCAGCAGTGCAATGAGCTTTTCACTGTAATGACTGAGAGAAGAAAATCTTTTCAGTAGACTCTCTCCACTCACCAAGACAGTGAGAGCTCATTCTATGGAGCACCCATGGTCACTTCCTCCCCTAGCATCCATCAACTAATGTGGTTCCCAAGCACTACCTTGTCAGCTGAGGGAGGGCGCCCCCTTGTGATGGGAGGCAGGCTGAGTGCTGCGATGGCTGTTGCGATGATTGCTGCTGCTGCATGCGATCCTGCAGGCTCCGTGCTTTTCGAATACTGATTTGCAACTTCTTATCGACTAGTGCTCTGCTGTGTGTGCTAGAGCTGGCACCATGCAGGGCAAGTCTTAGTTTAGCTAAAATGCAAAAGAAAATATAGCAGAAAACAGAACACAAAATACAAATGAAAGTAAAAAACAAAACTGAACCAAAAACAAGCAAAGATATGCAGTAAAACTCAAAATATGTAGCAGAAATGCAAGGCATGGACCATGCATATGCTGTCCAGGGGAGCAGAGCTAGTTCTGGCTATAAGGAACATTCATGGAAGCCATGGAGGCCAAAGAGGTTAAATTCAAATTATTTTTAAAATACACACACACAGCTGGGCATGATGGCACAGGATTGTAATCCCAGTACTTGGGAGGCTGAGACAGGAGGATTGCACATTCACAGCCAGCCTGAGCTACTTAGTGAAGCCCTCCGCAACTTAGTGAGATCCTGTTTCAAAATAAAGAATAAAAATTAGGGCTGGGGGTGGAGCTTGGAGGTAGAATGCCCCTGGGTTCAATCCCTAGTACACTAAACAAAGACAAACATGTGCAAGTGTGTGTGGCACACACACACACACACACACACACACACACACACACACATCAACTAAAAAATAAGTCAGGGAGATAAACTTGTACTTAGAGGTTGCCACTCTTGTCAGTCCTTTCCAACTGACCTGTTTGTCTCTGGTCTCCACAGTCTGCTCCCAATCACCCCTTTCTGATAGCCAAAAGCAGAAATAATATCCAAACCTGCATCCTTCTTTACAGAGCACAGCTTCTTTTGGGTCAAATTTAAGAGTCAGATACCAAGGGACTAATGCTCAATATTAAGCCTTAGTCTCTTACTGTAACATTATGGTGCTGCATACCAGGAAGGCAGAGGAAAAACAAAAAGAACTGAATATTGCAGTGGAAAGTCACAGGCCTGGGAAGTCATAGCCAATTTATTCAGTTTTCCTACCATAAGCTCCAAGTCACTAGTCAATGACTAGAGGAAAAGCATACTAAACTCCTATCTGAGGTCCAACTTTATCTTGGGATAAGAAGGTAGGCATGGCTGAGAATTCACCTTTGGATTCCTGCTAAAGTTATTCCAGTAAATACCAAAAGGCAACAGTTATGATGCCAGGCACCTTTAGAAATCTGAAGTGCAGAATAGCTAAAGGGCCTCAGTTTAGGAATGTGAGAGTGAAGAAACATAAGAACTATTTTTATATCCACCTGAGTGACAACTCTAATACCTATTATGAAGTTAGCCAAAAATGCCAAAGCCATAGCAGTTAGTTACTTACAGATAGCTTCGTTACAGAGAGCCAAAGCTGCAGCACAGTCTCCCTTTTGTTCCAGATGCAGTGACTCTTCAAACACTGAATTTGCCTCTTGCAGGGACCTCTCAAAGCCGTCATTCCTTCCTGAAAGGGCCAGTACTTTTCATTTTCATTACAATTAATTCCAACTTCTCCTAGTACCTTTGTTTCCCTTTGGTACACATAAATTTGTACTAGTGTATCATTGGTCTACCCTTATTCCAACTGTCCATTGCTATAAAGGAGTCTCTAAAACAACTAGCACATCCATTTTTGCCTTAACTCATACCTTACCAAAGACAAGAAAAAGAGGCATGTCATTGCCAGCCACATATTCAAACTCCAAGACATCTCAGAGACTTCCTCCAGGAAAGAACAAAATATTGTCTATAGCAGCAACATTGGTTCTTATGCCTAGAACTGAGCTGGTCTTCCACAATGTAAATGGATACCTCTTGCCAACCAGTGTCAGAATATCAAAAACTTCCAATGCTATTATGTCAAAGATGGCTTCACTATTCTATGGAAGGTCATCTTTACCACTTCTTTCCAATATCAATTCACCATCCTCTCTGCACCACCCTAAACTAGAAAACCAGTACACTGCTTGGATACAGGTGGCGTACAGTGCCCACCATGGCAATGGAACTGCATTTGTTGTTACCTAGACATACCTTTCATCAGCACTGCTAGGTCTTTACTTTTAACATGCCCTTGCTCACCTAAACTCTCCTCTGCCCCCAAAGGATTCCATAGTAACCATGGAATATTTCTTCCTCCTCTCAAAGTGGATGTACATCAAAGCAGGTAAGAAGAGTCCAAGTACAGTGCCAGATGAAAATGCTAGGAAATACAGTAAAGGCAACCTTTGTGAGTGGACCCTCAAATTTAGTTATCATCTTGCTTTCTACTCACTCATCACTATAAATTGGTAGAAAGCTATAAGTTCACCTACAACTAGGAATGACATTGAGCCTTCACAAGGTAACGGGGAAAAAAATAAAAATTTCTTAGTCATTTCTGCCTATAAGGTCCCCTTCCACTTACTTCCAGCTAGAAATGTTAAGAAAGGCTCTTCTACACCACTATCATCATTCACTTCCTAATTCATCATGGCTTTTAAAGAGCAATTAGAAGACACTGGAAGTAGCAGTTGGTTTTAAGAAACGTGGCACTCAGCTGGGCATGGTGGTGCATGCCTATCTATGATCCCAGTACTTGGGAGGCAGAAACAGGAGGACTGCAGGTTCATGGCCAGCCTTAACAACTCAGTGAGACCCTGTTTCAAAATAAAAAATTAAACTTGGGCGTGGTGGTGCACACTTGGAATCCCAGTACTTGGAAGGCTGAGACAGAAGGATCACAGGTTCAAGGCCAGCCTCAGCAACTTTAGTGAGGCCCTTAAGCTGGGCATGGTGGCGCACGCTTGTAATCCCAGCATTTGGGAAGCTGAGACCGGAGGAACTGGGTTTGCAGTCAGCCTCAGCTACTAAATGAGGCACTCCACAACTTAGACCCTGTTTCAAAATAAAGAATAAAAAATAAGGCTGGGGGTAGAGCTCGGAGATAGAATGCCCCTGAGTTCAATCCCAGTACCACAAAAAAAAAAAAAAAAAGTGAGGCCCTTTACAAACTTAGCAAGACCCTGTTTCCAAATAAAAAATAAAATAGGGCTAGGGGGTGTAGCTCAGAGGTAAAATATCCCTGGGTTAAATCCCCAGCATCATTAATAAATCTATAAAACTTTATAATTAGAGGTAGTGGCTAAAGCCATTAAAAGAAAAATGTAGCCAGGCATGGTGGCACATGTCTGTAATCCCAGTACTTGGGAGGCTGAGACAGGTGGATCGCAGGTTTAAGGACAGCTTTAACAAGTAGTAAGACTCTCATCAACCTAGCAAGACTCTGTTTCAAAATAAGAAATAATATCGGGCTGGGGTATAGCTCGAAGATAGAATGCCTCCAGGTTCAATCCCCAGTACCACACAAGAAAGACAGACAGACAGACAGACAGACAGACAGACAGACAGACAGACGGACGGACAGACGGACGGAGGGAGGGAGGGAGGGAGGGAGGGAAGGAGGGAGAGAAGGAGAGAAGGGAAGAAGGAAGGGAGGGAGGGAGGGAGGGAGGAAAAGGGGAGGGGAAGGAGGGGATGGGAGGGGAAGAGGAAGGGGAAGGAAAGGTGGTGCATGCTTGTTATCCCTGGACTTGGTAGGCTGACACAGGAGGATTGTAGATTTGTGGTCAGCTTCAGCTACTTAGTGAGCCCACCTGCAACTTAGTGAGACCCTGTTTCAAAATAAGGAATAAAAAATAGAACTGGGGGTGTAGCTCGGAGGTAGAATGTTCCTGGGTTTCACCTCCAGTACCAAAAGGGGGAGAGGTCTAGGAGGGTAGCTCAGGGGTAGAGCATTTTTTAAATCAATCCAAACTACAACAAATAAAATATAAGCCAGGCATAATGGCACAAGCCTATAATCCCAGTACGTGGGAGGCTGAGACAAGAGGGTCACAGTTTTGAGGATGCCTATCCACAATCTAGTGAGACTCTGTTTCAAAATAAAAAATAAGCTGGGTGTGGTGGCAAACACTTGTAATCCCAGTACTTGGGAAACTGAGACTGGAGAATCGCAGGTTCATGGCCAGCTTCAGCAACTTAGTGAGGCCTCTGCAACTTAGTGAGACCTTATTTCAAAATAAAGAATAAAATAGAGCTGGCAGTATAGCTCAGAGGTAGAATGCCCCTGGTTTCAGTTCCTAGTACTGCAAAAAAAAATAATAAACAAACAAACAGGACTGGAGGTGTAGCTTGGAGGTAGTACACCCCTGGGTTCAATCACCAATACCAGAAAAAATAAATAACAAATAAAATAGTAAGACAGGTTCACACATGTAATCCCAATACTTTCAAGTCTGAGACAGGAAAATTGTAGGTTTGAGGTCAACTTCAGCAATTTAGCGCAATCCTGTTTCAAAAATAAAAACGGAGCTGGGCGTGGTAGCCCACGCTTGTAATCCCAGCATTTGGGAGGCTGAGACTGGAGGATCCGGGTTCGCGGCCAGCCTCAGCTACCTAAGTGAGGCATTCCACAACTTAGTGAGACCCTGTTTCAAAATAAAGAATACAAAAATAGGGCTGGGGGTATAGCTCGGAGATGGAATGCCCCTGGGTTCAATCCCCAGTACCAAAAAGAAAAAAAAAAAAAAAAAAAAAATAGGGCTGGAGGTGGAGCTCAGAGGTAGAATGTCCCTGGGTTCAATTCTCAGTACTGAAATAAATAAATAAATAAATAAATAAATAAATGGTTATACAAAAAAAAAAGGTAAATTAGGACCTGGGAGTATAGCTCAGTGGTAGAGTGCCTGTCTAGCATTCATGAGGCCCTGGCCTCAATTTCCAGCACCACATAAAATTTAAAAATTTTAAAAATTAACTTATCTGAGCTGGGTATGGTGGCACACACCTATAATCACGGTATTTGGGAGGTTGAGACAGGAGTATTGCAGGTTCAAGACTAGTCTTGGCAATCTAATGAGACTATAAGCAACCTAGCAAGACACTATTCCAAACAAGAAATAAAATAGGGCTGCAGGTATAGCTCAGAGGTAGAACACCCCTGGGTTCAATCCCCAGTGTGTATACACACACACACACACACACACACACACACACACACACACACACAGAGTTATCTGGAGTTACGCTTGGTGGTGCACACCTGTAATCCCAATACTTGGGCGGCTAAGACAGGTAGATCACAGGTTCGAGGCCAGCCTCAGAAATTTAGTGAGGCCATCAACAACTTAAGGGTGCCCTGTTTCAAAATAAAAAGTGCTGGGAGTAGCCGGGCATAGTGGCATACACTTTTAATCTCAGTACTTGGGAGGCTGAGACAGGAGGATCCGAGTTCATGGCTCACTACAGCTACAGAGTGAGGCTCTCCGTGACTTAGTGAGACCCTGTTTAAAAAATAAAGAATAAGCCAGGTATGGTGGCACACGCTTGTAATCCCAGCATTTGGGAGGCTGAGACCGGAGGATTTGGGTTCGAGGCCAACCTCAATACCTAGTGAAGCACTCCAGAACTTAGTGAGACCCTGTTTCAAAATAAAGAATAAAGAAATGGGGCTGGGGGTATAGGTTGGAGGTAGAATGCCACTGAGATCAATCCCCAGTACCGCAAAAAAAAAAAAAAAAAAAAAAAAAAAAAAAAAAAAGAATAAAAGCCGGGCATGGTGGCGCACGCTTATAATCCCAGCATTTGGGAGGCTGAGACCAGAGGATCCGGGTTCGAGGCCAGCCTCAACTACCTAGTGAGGTACTCCACAACTTAGTGAGACCCTATTTCAAAATATAGAATAAAAAAATGGGGCTGGGGGTATAGGTCGGAGGTAGAATGCCCCTGAGTTCAATCCCCAGTACCGAAAGAAAGAAAGAAAGAAAAAATAAAAATTAGGACTGGGGGTGTAGCTCAGATGCTGAATGTCTCTGGGTTCAATTCCTAGGAAAACACACACACACACACACACACACACACACACACACACACACACACACACAGTATATATAGTATATATACTGGGTTTAATCCCCAGTACCGCAAAAAAAAATAAAGAAAAAATAATGCTGGGATTGTACCTCAGAGGTAAAATGCCCCTGGGTTCAATCCCCAATAACAAAACAAATAGATAGATATATAGATGATAGATAGATAGACAGACAGGCCAGGTGTGGTAGTGCATGCTTGTAATCTTAATACTTGGAAGGCTGAAACTGGAGGAGCACAGGTTCCAGGACAGCCTCAGCAATTTAGTGAGGCTCTCAGCAACCTACTGAGACCCTGTTTCCAAATAAGAAATAAAATAAGTCTGGGGATGTCTCCGGGTTCAATTCCCAGTAACAAACACACACACACACATGTTTATATATATTTATATATACTTACTATATGTGTGTGTGTGTGTGTGTGTGTGTGTGTGTGTGTGTGTGTGTGTGTAGTAAGTAAATTAGCCAGGCACAGTGATGCACAACTGTAATCCCACTACTTGGGAGGCTAAGACAGGAGGATTGCAGGTTCAAGACTAGCCTCAACAATATAGTGAGACACTTTTAACCTAGCAAGACCCTGTTTCAAAACAAAAAATAAAAAAGGGCTGTGTCCCTGGCTCAGAGGCCCCTGGGTTCAATCCCCAGTTCCACAAACATAAATAAATAAATGTAAACTAAATTAGGCTTTGTGTTCTTAGCTCCTATGTGGAAGATCCACTTCCCTGAAGCTCTGGGTGAGCTATCCCCAGGGTATCCTTATTCCCAAGAAAGAGAATTTCCTTCACTGTCAGTGTGACTCATGGCCCATTTTTGCTATTTCTGAATAGAAACTAATTTACATCTTTTATAGATGCTCATGGAAAACATTTTTCATAAATAATGAACTATCACTGATGTGCCCCAAATCACTGCCTATCTCTAATCAGTAGGCTTGTCACTTACTTTAATTAGCTCTTACTGAAATAGTTAAATTAAGATAAAATATACTTTTCCTAAAGAAAAGACAGGGAACTTATATGCCTGCATGTTTTTTCCTACCTTTTCTTCTCTGTTCCCATTACACACAATATAATTCTCACAACAATTACCCTGATTCTGCAGTTCATCCAAGTCCATGAAGCGGCTGGGATGAGGGTTAAACCCTTTAGCAGCTTCTAATTCCTTCTCCCGTTTCCTTCGAAGTTCCTGTTCCTGGGCTCTCCTCACCACTTCTTCCTGCAATTCATCCAGTTCAGTTTTAGAAGATATCTCCCCACCTGGAATACAAGCAAGGAAGAAGATAAATTACCACATTTCCATCATGAAACACCTGCTGAATTTATGGCTATTGTGCCATATTTTTTTCTTTTGGAACTTTTTTGCCCTCAATTTGAAGTTAATGTTTTGGATACTACTTTCCATTTCAGATTTGGGGGTGGGGGGACACTTGGGCCATGTATAACAATAATAACAACAAGTACTGTTTGAATGATTGGTAATAACAGTAACAACATGACACCCAACATTTGTTACACATTTTCAATGTATGAAGAAAAGTTGTTTTGTTTTGTGGTACTGGGGATGGAAGCCGGGGCATTCTACCTCCGAGCTACATCCCCAGCCCTATTTTTTATTCTTTATTTTGAAACAGGGTCTCACTAAAGTTGCGGAATGCCTCACTAGGTAGCTGAGGCTGGCCGCGAACCCAGATCCTCCGGTCTCAGCCTCCCAAATGCTGGGATTACAAGCATGCATGACCACACCCAGCTGCCTCACTAAGTTTCTGAGGCTAGCTTTGAACCTGCGATCTTCCTTCGTCAGCCTCCCAAGTACTGGGATTACAAGTGTGCACCACTACACAAGGTTCCATGAAAAGTTTTAAGCACTTTGATATATATTACCTGCATTTTAGGAAATGAGAAAACTCAGTCACAAAAATGTAGCACAGACTGTAAAGGACAGAGAGTGGACTTCAAGTCAAGTAGGTTAAATTCATAATTCATGCTCTTAACCAGTAGGGAGCACTCTCTACCAGAGCTTCAAGCAAGTTATTTTACACCCTTAATATTCATAATCTCTTTAATGAGTTTGCCTAATGTCCACAGTAGTAAAAAACAAATTGTCTAAGTGTTCACATATGGACCCAACTAGACATAGAAGGTTGTCTGTCCATGATAAATTAAGTGAAAAATTTAAATGATGAAATAATTTTTATACATTTGTTTATTTAATTTTTATTTGGTAGCCGGGCGTGGTGGCGCACACTTGTAATCCCAGCATTCGGGAGGCTGAGACCGGAGGATCCGGGTTCGCGGCCAGCCTCAGCTACCTAGTGAGGCACTCCGCAACTTAGTGAGACTCGGTTTCAAAATAAAGAATAAAAAATAGGGCTGGGGGTGTAGCTCGGAGGTAGAATGCCCCTGGGTTCAATCCCCAGTACTGCAAAAAAAAAAAAATAATAATAATAATAATTTTTATTTGGTGTGGTACTGAGGATGAAACCCAGGGGCCTTCTACCTCCAGGCTACATATCCAGTCTTATTTTTCTTTTGGAAACAAGGTCTAGCTAATTCACTGAGAGCCTCACTAAAGTTACTGAGGCTGGCTTTGAACCTGTGATCCTCCTGTCTCAACCTCCGAAGTACTGGGATTATAGACGTGCCTCATGATACCCAGCTTCATTTTATTTATTTATTTACTTATTTATTTATTTATTTATTTATTTATTTTTTGGTGGTACTGGGAATTGAACTCAGGGGCATTCTACCTCCAAGCTATACCCCCAGCCCTATTTTTTATTCTTTATTTTGAAACCGAGTCTCACTAAGTTGCGGAGTGCCTCACTAGGTAGCTGAGGCTGGCGGCGAACCCGAGAGGCGAACCCGGATCCTCCGGTCTCAGCCTCCCGAATGCTAAAATTACAAGCATGCGCCACCACGCCCGGCTCCCAGCTTCATTTTATTAAAAAAAAAAAAAAGTGGTAGGAAGCCAGGCATAGTGGTGCCTGCTTGTAATCCCAGTACTTGGGAGGCTGAGACAGGAGGATCCGGGTTCATGGCCAGCCTCAGCTACTTAGTGAGACCATTTCCAAATAAAGAATAAAAAATAGAGCTGGGGGTATAGCTCGGAGGTAGACTGGGTTCAATCCCCAGTATCACCAAAAAAAAAAAAAAAAAAAAAGTGGTAGGAGATGGGTGTGATGGCTTATAATCCTAGTACTCGGAAGGCTGACAGGAGGATCACAGGTTCGCAGCCAACCTCGGCAACTTAGTGAGATCCTGTTTAAAAGGAGAATAAAATAGGACTAGGAATCTAGCTCAGCAGTAGAATGTCCCTGGATTCCATTCCCAGTACCACACATACACATACACACACACACAGTGGTGGGAGGCTGGGAGTGCAGCTCAGTTGAAGAGCACTTGATAGCATGCAATTTAATTTCAGGAGGCAAAAGGCAATTTACTGAGTTATTGGACTTAATTTACTTGTGTACTTTTTTTTTTTTTTTTTTTTTTTTTTTTTTTTTTTTTTTTTTTTTTTTTTTTTTTTTTTTTTTTTGCGGTACTGGGGATTGAACTCAGGGGCATTCTACCTCCGAGCTATACCCCCAGCCCTATTTTTCACTTTATTTTGAAACCGGGTTTCACTAAGTTGCGGAGTGCCTCACTAGATAGCTGAGGCTGGCCTCGAACCCGGATCCTCCGGTCTCAGCCTCCCGAATGCTGGGATTACAAGCGTGTGCAACCACGCCCAGCATACTTGTGTACTTTTTTTAACAGTGATATGATAAAAATGTTCTCAGCAGCTGGGTGAGGTGGTGCACACTTGTAATCCTGGTACTTGGAAGGCTGAGATAGGAGGACCACAGGTTCCAGGACAGCCTCACCAAGTACTAGTGAGACTCTCATCAACCTAGCAAGACCTTGTTTCCAAATAAAAATAAAATAGGGCTGGGGGTGTAGCTTCGAGGTAGAATGCCCCTAGGTTCAATTCTCAGTGCACACACACACACACAAAAAAAGTTCTCTGCACTGACAAAATTAGTTCAAATTGTGGAAAACCAGGCATGGTAGTCCATACCTGTAATCTCATAATCCCAAAACTTGGGAAGTTGAGACATGAGGATCACAGGTTCACAGTCAGCCTCAGCAACTTACTGAGGCTCTGAAAAACTTAATGAGACCGCTTCAAAATGAAAATAACATAGGGCTGGGGGGTGTAGCTCAGATAGTATGCCCCTGGGTTCTAACCCTAGTACCACACACACACATTGTGGGGCATATAGGGTTTCTAATATAAAAAGGATGATGGG